>MJUT01064994.1:13200-23580 GCA_002080005.1 Gigantidas platifrons | reverse complement strand
AAAAAAAATATGTTCCGCAAAAGTGACCAATGGCCTCAAAATCCAGGCTAAATTCCTGCATGCAGTATACATTACAATAATATATTGATGGACATAGTGTCAATTAAATTGTCATCCCACTTGGACACGTATTGATTCAGAGCCAACCAGTCTTTGCTCGTACTTAGCAGAGAAGCAAAAAATACCAATTTTATAGTCTTTGGTCTGATCCGACCAGAGCACGAACCCATGAGCACTCTCACTCTAACCTTTACACCACTGTCTAATAGTAGATATTGCTGTTTGTGATTGTAAGTTTAATGCAATCAATAAATTTATTATTTAAAAAAATAGATTATTTTATTGTCGGTCCTGTAAAATCTAGTTCGGTCCTGTAATTCCTTATAGTTCACAGGACCGAATGTCCTGTGGATTCAAATTCCTAATTTCCTTGACTGGGAAATACACATGTAGTGGACAAACTAAATATGAACACAGATCATTAGCTTCTAGAGAGATTTTAACTGACAGCTCTCCAACATTATTGAAATGTACTGATTGATTGACACCATAGTAAAACATTTTGGCAGAATCTAGCAAGACTCGTCACTAACTTTGATTTCAATTAATTACAATAAGCAGTTCTTAAGAAGATCTTTGAAATATTAGCCAAACAGAAGCTTTAATGGCCCCTTGTAGCCAGGTTTGAGCATCAATTAGCACCACAATACCAACATTTGGTCCTGAATTTGTCAGGAACATTTCAGCCAAAATTGGTTGCAATCCCTTCAGTTGTTATCTAATGGTCCTGACTTGGCACTGCATAGACGCGATAGAGAATAAAAATAACATGCATAAATTTCTTACTCTGCAGTGCATGAACAATAAGCTCCTTCTGTCAAACCATCATCTTCTTTGGTGCTTATCAATACATTGTGGGGTCATCATTCAGTCTATGATAGCGAACACTTAAAATAAATGTACACAAGTTTCTGTTGTTCGACTTTGTCTTGAAGAAATATGCCTCCTGCAACCACCCACTTAAAAAATACTCATAGACCTTGCCAACCTTATAGTCTTTCAGCATGTCAATGCAACATCACCATGGGCAAACAAGAAATACGTTTAACTTACATGCCAAAAAACATATGACCGCTAGCTCCTCCTTTGTTCCTGTTTTCGTCAGACCTCTCATCGTCCAGAACTGTCTCAGATTCTCGACTTTCCAACTACTAAATTAATCAACAATAGTGTATATTTGATCACCAGGATCCATGTGTAAATGTAGAATAAAATTTTGCAAATAAATAAAGTGAATATAACTTCGAAAAGGTTAAAAATGAAGTGGTAGTCGTATCACCATGATATAATCCAAGCAGAAAGGCCGCTGACAACCCGGATTTTACTCCGATTGGACTTTGGACTTAGGCCGCTTACAACAAATAATAGGTTAATGTGAAATAGGTCTATTGAAAAAATAGGCGTTAAAACGAGATTAAAAACCAGAGAAAAACTGTTAAGCCTTTTAAAGAATAAACGACAATGATTCTGTTGTTACTTTCTGCGTCCTCGAGTCAGGAACAGATTTATCGGTAGTCAAAAGTAACTACGAACTATTCTTTATCTTATATTACTATTTTCTGTACAAAAGAAACAAATACCCAAATTATGTGTTGTCGTCGATAATATTTCCACGGAAATAAATAATTTATCTGTTGTATATAGGTATTTATGTATTGTACATGTATATATAATATCTCATTTATTGGAAGAGATGTACGAAAATAAAATATTGATTTTATTGAAATTTCATGTCCTCCCATGAAAAGACAAACTATTATCTGGATCAGTGATTTTTCGTAGTTAAATCTTATAATGTTGATATATTGCTTCAACAAATATGTACAATGTCAATATAAACATGAATGACAAATAAAAGTAAAGAAATTACATATTTTTTATTGTTTCTACAGGTTTTATTTGGTTGTATTTATCCGGATATGTGTATTGCATACACTTTGGTTTTGTATTCTTTGGTAGTCTTTTTTACAAGTTATACAAAGTTTTATTCATGATGATCACGAAGATTTAATTAACAAACATGTCATGATGATACGTGTAACTGATAATATTTAATCAGTGAAGGATGGCGATAATATTAGTTATCTTGATGTAATCAGGGGTGTACATAATTTTACACCGGTGTTGAAAATTCATACACCCTGAGGCGCAGGGGAGTACAGAATTTTACACTGGTGTAAAATTCTGTACACCCCTGATTACACCAAGATAACGAATTCATTTCTTATGAAGCTTTCCTTTACTTCTTGTTATACCGGGGTGTAAAACTGAATTTTTTTTATGTGTATCCAACAACATTTTAAATGTTTTAGGATCAAAACAAAGAAGGCAAACAACCATGAACCCAAAAACATTTTACTTTGTAGAAGACGATGATAGCAAAGTGTGCGACTAAAACCATTTTACATTATTAAAGACGACCGGAGCAAAGTGTACAGTGTGCGACTAAGACCATTTTAGGTCATAGACGACAGAAGCAAGGTGAGCGTCCAATTCTGTTTTTGGTTAAAGATACATGTTGAAACGTAACAATTTAATTTTATTTAAACTTAACAATTACCATAATAAAATGATAACAATGAACATAATAAAAAGATAACAAGTTTAAAGTCTCAGAATCTGCCATTAAATACATGTATGATATTGACAGTGTGTTTTGATTGCTTGAAAACTATTTCCACTTTCCCAATATTACACTTACTGAATATTGGCCCCAATGGCTTGTTACTTTTTTAGTAATTGTTAAATTTTGACTTGAAATACGCTCAACTTGGTGATCAGCCATTTCAGTACTACAAAATTCATTCGAAAATAGTTGATCGATCTCAGACTCGTTTAAATTGTTAATTACATCCAAATTGGAGGCTGAATTTTCAATACATGTAGCATTGCTTATCGGTGCTAGTTCATTTGAAACGGTTTGGTCAGGAACAGTAGGAAATGTCAACATTGCACGTGCTTTGGGAGCAGGTAACTGCAATTGACCTGTTGTTGCAGGTTGAACTAGATTATGAATGGCTTGGCCCATTTCGTCTTTTTCTTGGTCAGACACTCGATGGTAAACGGCCAAAGAGTTCACAGACTTATGTCCAGTTATGGCCATGATTTGTGAAACAGCAAATTTGCTTTTAAATAAAGCTGTCGTACCGGTTGCCCGAATCGAATGATTTGTGTAGATCTTCGATAAACAGCAGGCTTTACTCAGTTTTGTCAGAAACGAACTTAAAGAGTCTTTACCAATTCCCTGTTTAGTATACCACACACTGTCATTTTCACAAAACGTATCTCTTGGACGCTGCCAAAGACGATTATTTTCAGGATGCAGTTTAGATAGTAGCTTTTCAAATGATTTCACAGGACACTGCGGCGAGTCTTTGTTTTCCGTCATAAAGCCACCAAAATTCTCCTTTTCTTTTGACCTTCTGTTTTTAACTAATTCATCCTTTGATTTTTTAACAAACTTAACACCAGTATTTGGATTGACATCAACAATAAATGTTTCATTAGTCATTTCCACCATGTTTTCAAGGTCTCGACGGCAAAAATGCAGACGAATGTCCATTTGTACTTTATTTAGCAACCCACACGTCAATTGACAAGTGAATACTTGAGTAAAGCTTGCGGAGATCACACTCCTCGATTGCCGGGTAGTGCTGTACATCACCCTTTCCAACTGTTTTTAACTCGGATATTGCAGTCTTGAAGCTTTCATTTGACCACAAAAAATCTGAGTCCTTTATGATATCAAATGTTTTTAAATGTGGTGGCGCCTTTAAGTATCTATTTAAGCCATATCTAAAATTCTCAAGTGAAGAAGTTTTGTACATTTGTCCATCCGACGTGCGAGTGTGGAGATAAAAACGACTCACCAGAATTTAGTTGACTTGGTGTGTAATTTTCGAAGTCCGGTTCTTCTTCTTTTTCTAAGCATGTTTGCGCTCTTTTTGTTAGATTTAGTAGTGTTTTTTGGTACATTTGCCCTTTTTTCTAAAATTTCTGCTTCTGTATGGGAAGTAAATCTTTTCGTCGCCATTTTTCCTTGGCGTGGTTAGCAGACGTAAATAAAGAAAGTTGCTTCCCTTTGGTTAGCAGACGTAAATAAATAAAGTTACATCCCTTTTACTGTCTACGCAAAAAAAAAAAAAAACACACACACAAAAAAGAAACAACAAAAAACAGCTCATTGAGAAAAATAATATTTTATTTTCGATTTTACATATATTACACACATTATTGTTTATAATCATCAAATTTTATGTAAATGCATCATTCCATATCATACCATTTCTGTGCGTAGTTCAAAATTACTTTTTTTTATTTTATCCCGGTGTCATACAGTAAACCTTCCCCCATAGTAGATTAACCCCCGGAAGATTTACTATATAGTAAACCTTCCCCCATGGGGAAACGTTTACAATATAGTATTTATTCCGCATAGTAAACCTTCCTACCTAACCGTAAACGGTTCGGATTTTACGTATTATAGGAGGAATATGTGCTATTATACTTCAAAATGGCTCCGTACATTTTTTTTATGCAAAGCATGTGCTTTTTTACCTTTTAATCATAACTGGATATAATTAATGGTATATAACAATTAAAATTAACACAAATAAGGTGCTAAATTCCGAATCAATAGTAATTATCCGGATTAAGGGGGAACATTTACTATATAGCAAAATATCCGGGGGGATGATCGGCTATGGATGCGGGAATGTTTGCTATATAGTAAAATTTTCCCCCGGGGGAATATTTACTATATAGTAAAGTATCCGGGGAAGGTTTACTATATAGCAAATATTCCGAGGGGGAATTGTTTACTATATAGTAAACATTCCGGGGGAAGGTTTGCTATGCGGAAGGTTTACTATACGACACCGGGTGTAAATGGTTTAGCTGGGGAGGGGTGCTATTTACACCCGCGTAACTAACCAATCAGATTGCAAGATTCTTGCTTCATAAGAAATAATATATATCACACCACAGCAGGCCGTCTGATAAGACGTAGCATTATCCATACAAGAAAAAAACTTGACAAAAGAAAACACTGAAAACATGCGAGATAACTCGTACTGGCTTCTTCTGAGGAAAATAGTTCCCCTTTTTGAAGTTAAAACGTCTGTCCCTAAACAATGGCATATAGTGTATCTCTCAAAATAGATTTTAGCTTGTTAGGTACCAACGTCTTTGTTTTATCTGTGTTCCAAATTAGAAGAAGAAAAAAATATATTTGGGAGGTCTTTGGCCTAATGTTTTTTAAATTAACTTTGCATGACCTCCGGAATAAGTGTAAGTGTGTAGTCTTGGTTATTTTGTGTTTTAAGTGTGTCGGTTTCCAATCTCTCTGATGCCTACATTTGTAAACTGTGGTTCACATGACAGTATGTAAGCCCTCCCCTTTTTTCAAGCGGTATGAATATATGATGATGGGAATCATACTTTAAAGCAAATGTCTTTCCTGTTCCACACTGTCCAGTAATGAGAATGTTATGTCCTTCTTCAGAATAATGCAGGGCTGCACGTTGTTCTGGAGTAGGCGCCATTCTGTAATCTGTATCTATCTTCACCTCCAATGTTGGAGATCGTTAGCTGATATTCAGTTGTCGTCCTTGAATAATCCGGATATTTTCCGACTCCTCGTTTAGTCTAAGTTTTCATTCACTGCGAGACTCTATTTTGTCTGTACCGCCATGGAGTCCGTTTCATAGAAAGTAGACACGAAATTAATGAAAAAGTTGTCGAATCGTCGCAGATAGAGGATGGTTGTAGGTTAAAATATTACCGATGAGTAAATAAACATGCCATGAGTCGACAGAGGCGGATAAAGCACACCCCTTGGCACCGGCAATCGTCAGTTAATCATTGTTTACATGTTGGCTCACAAAACGCATTTCATAACTTGTCTTATTTATGACCAAAATTTTTGGAAGTTTTTCTTATTTTTTTTTATTTTCGAAACTTCAAGTGACTGTGCTGTGACGTACACAGCACGTGTCATCATCAAGCTAAAAATATGCATACTGCGGTAAACAGATTTATCAGTGTTAACACACACTGTTATCAGACGCCACGAGGATATTTAGATACTGTACAGTTCATGCACAGAATGTATAAGTAATATTGATGCAGTATTAATCTGAAAAAGATGTTTGAAAATTTTATGTCTGTAATATCCGTGTTATTCTGGGAACTCACCATGCACACAATCGCACACTGACTATTACGTTTCGTTGCTACGTCATTATTGTATATTGATTTATGTGAGCCATTATTAAAAGTACTGTCGAAATCTCTGTTTCTCCTACGATGTTTCATTGGCGACGAGGATAGAACTGATGTTCCAAACAGAAGAAATTGAAGATCGGAAGTGATATAGAAAACGAAATCGGACTAGGAACGAAATAACCAAGAACCGAAAGACGAAAATGGACAGAGGTGAACCGCAACGCATCACAGTCGTAACGGAAACAAGAAATCTAAGAACATTGCCATTTGTACAAAATGAAGACCCGCTATCAACAGGAAAGCAGTGGGAAGAATGGATTGAAGCAATTGAAAGGGAGTTTATATATTTTAGAATCACGGAACCTGTAGACAAGAAGGATGCCTTGCTAATATACGGAGGTAAAGAAATAGTTAGATTGAACACAATTTTGAAAAATGAAAGAGCAGAAGAATTAGATGAATATGCCGTGTTGAAAAACAAACTTGATAAATATTTTCTTCGGAAGAAAAATAAGCACCATGCAAGATACACATTCATAAGGATGAAGCAGGAGAGAGAAGACACAATTGGTAGTTATGTATCTAGACTGAGAGAAAAGGCAAATGATTGCGAGTTTGGCGAGACAATGGAGGAGAGAATATTGGAACAATGTATTCAAAGCGTTGATAACAAGGAGTTAATAAGAAAAGCAATCAGCAAAGGATGGGAACTAGATAAATTTATTGAGGAAGCGGCACAAATAGAAGGCAAAAATCTTCAGATGAAAGAGATGAAAATTGAAGAACATGATGCAGTATATAAAGTACAAAACAACACAAATAGGAGACAAGATTATAGACAGAGACCTGCACTGGGAAGAAATTTACAACTGCCAAACGCTGCATGTAGCTATTGTGGATTACATCATGAAGGAAGAGGATGCCCAGCGTATGGGAAAGACTGTAGATCGTGTGAGAAAAAAGAACCATTTTGCGTCAATGTGTAGAACAGGAAACAAACAGGATAATGAACAAAATAAAAGAGGTATGATTCCGAGGGAAAATAGAAGAAATGTGAGAAAAACTGTTGAAAACAACCTCAATGAAGATTCTGATCAATATGATTGCAGTGATGAAGATGATTATTTTGAAAGTTCGATAAAGCATATAGCCAAAAATGGAAAAGTGAAGGCAGTAAGTCGACAAAGTGATACTAACAAAACTGTGAAAATTCACTTAGGAGATGTTGAGATGAAAGTAGAACCAGATAGTGGTGCAGATGTAAACATCATAAATGAATTTCACTTTACCAATCTAAGGAAGCTATCAGGAAATAAACTCAAATTAGAAAAAATTAAGGTAGAACTTAGCACTCTTCAGAGTTCCCTTTCAGTAAAAGGAGAATTTAGAACTGTTGTACGAAATGCAACGTGTGGTACAAAAACGAAGTTCATAGTTATAAAGGGAAAAATAAATTCACCGCCATTGTTGAGTAAAGCAACACTTCTGGAATTAGGAACGATGCAGATAAGACCAGATGGCTCATTTGCGAAACACAATGATCTTAGAGTAACAAATAAGAGTATGAAATTGGATGTGAATCAAGTGACAGAAAAGAGAAAAACAGAAATGACCGAAATCTTGGATGAATTTGGAAGCGTTTTTAAAGGCATTAGTAAAATAAGAGACAATAAGAATGACAGTGATTTGCATGTGAAATTCTGTCTCTGCAGGACCCTTGCTATTCCTGATCTTTATTAACGACTTGCCAGAATGTGTCATTAGTAAAACAAGACTTTTTGCAGATGATGCTGTTGTTTACCGAGAGATCCGTAGTGAGAAAGACTGCCTAGAGCTACAAAAAGACTTATATGAACTAGAAAAATGGGAGAATACATAGGGAATGTCATTCCATCCAGACAAATGCAACATCCTCCGAGTTTCAAGAGCAAAAAAGGCCATCAAATATAACTATACTCTAAAGGGACATCAACTAGAAGCAGTAGAAACAACAAAATATCTCGGAGTTGACTTATCAACTGACTTGTCATGGAACCATCATATAAATCGTACAGTCAAGAAGGCCAACAGTATGATTGGATTCCTTAAGAGAAACCTAAGAATTACGAGCTCTGAGACGAAGTCATCAGCATATTTCACATTAGTAAGACCAATCATGGAATATTGCGCCTCAGTATGGAACCCACATCACACAACATCTATAAATAAACTGGAGATGGTTCAACGAAGAGCGGCCAGGTACGCAACTAACAGATTCAGAAACACCAGTAGCGTAAGCGACATGTTGGAATCACTACAATGGGAAAGTCTACAATCCAGAAGAGCAAAGATACAACTGACAATGCTATTTAAGATCATTAACAACCTTGTAGACATACCGGCTGCCGACTACTTAACACCAGCACCATCAAGAACAAGATCCAACCACTCCAAAATGATACTACAGCCACATACTCGAACAGACACACTGAAGTACAGTTTCTTCCCGAGGACCACACGACTATGGAACTCTTTGCCAGCTGCAGTAGCTGAGGCTTCCGACTTGGTATCCTTCATGCGGGGGCTATGTACTCTCTCATTTTAATCATTTGTTAGGGCCCAGATTGTAAGTAAGTTCCAATGATAGTTAGAGCTATGCCGGTTGGGTGTATGCCCAGTGGCCGTTTCGGTAGTCAGATTGGTCTAACTAGAGGAACTGAAAATGCAATCTGGAAGTAAGTCCCAATGATAGTTAGAGCTGTGCCGGATGGGTGTATGCCCAGTGGCCGCTTCTGTAGCCGGATTGGTCTAACTAGAGGAACTGAAAAAATCTTTTTATTACCTTCTCCCTTTTTTACTACAGTACTTTATTCAATC
Organism: Gigantidas platifrons; assembly: GCA_002080005.1. Classification (NCBI taxonomy): domain Eukaryota; kingdom Metazoa; phylum Mollusca; class Bivalvia; order Mytilida; family Modiolidae; genus Gigantidas; species Gigantidas platifrons. Next base: position 14,439 of record MJUT01064994.1, on the reverse strand, counting down.
ATATACTATCTTATCAGTACAAAACTTTATCTCATTAGGTTGCCATTCACGCTGCGCAAAAGTAAAGCGAATCATAATGGTCAAAGATGACAGTGATTTGTACCAAGTAGAAGTAGAAGTAGAAGTAGAAATAGTAAAAGATACATTTTCATATAGTGCAAATGTATAAAGTTAATGCATTACAATGTCAAAAATATTTTCTGTGAATGTGTGGCGTAAAAATGTTTTTAACATTTACTGTCGTAATTAAAATACTTCAAAGGATTCTTAGTTATTGATGGTGATGGTTCACGAGATATATTAGATACCCTCCTAACTGAATTTAATACCGTTTGACTACTGTTTTACCTATTTTGTTCCAGTGTTGTTGTAAATGCTGTTATAGTGACAACCGGAACCTTTGAACCGTATTGGAAGCGCGAGGTTGGCGCCGTAAAATCTGATTTAATCCACCATTTCTTTAGAAATGCCTGTACCAAGTCAGGGCCATTGCGGTTTCCCAATTTCCTGGTTGTTGACTGATTTTGTCTATTTATTGATTCATGAGTTTTGACTTTCCCTTTGGAAGATTGCTCTGTGTTCGGTAATTTTGTTATTACCCTTATTCAACATGAAACCAGGAGATGCACCTGTTGCCCAGAAATCAAGAGAGGTACCATATTATTTGCAAAAACCACTAAAGCAATGGTTAGAAGAAGGAGTGAAAGCAGACATATTTGAAGAAGTGCCACCAGGAGCACCTGTACAGTGGTGTTCTCCGTTAGTTGTTGTACCAAAACCAAAGTTCAACAAAGTAAACCAAGACAAATTAGAATCACATATGATAAGAGCATGTATAGATATGAGAATAGCAAATAAGTCTATGGAAAGAAACATAATAACTCAGAACCCAGTCGTAGAAGATTTCATATACAAATTTATCAATTGCAAAGTATTTTTAAAGATGGATCTCAGACAAGGATATCATCAGCTGATGTTAGATCCGGAATCACGAGCAGTTGCGACTTTCAGCACACAATGGGGCAACATGAGACCAAGGAGACTAGTATTTGGAGCTAAGTGTTCACAGGTCTTACTTGATGAACAAATGTACAGGATATTTGGAGACACACCAAACTGTTTGAATCAAAGAGATGATATTCTTATCGGCGGAGAGAACATAGAGGAACACAATAACACACTGAGAGAAGTGTTGAAAAGGGCAAAAGATTTGGGAATAACACTTAGCAAAGAGAAGTG
>MJUT01064993.1:2001-24832 GCA_002080005.1 Gigantidas platifrons | reverse complement strand
AACATGATACCCCAGTAAAACAAAAGGCCTAACATGATACCCAAGTAAAACAAAAGGCCTAAACATGATACCCAAGTAAAACAAAGGGCCTAACATGATACCCAAGACCACATGGGGTTATGTATGAAGGCAATTTACTTTCGTTTTCTTTGACAGAAACTGTACATTTAAAAAATAAACAAATTTAACATAGATGTGAATGCGGAGGTATTTGGATATTTTGAGTTGATCGGTATCTGTACATACTTTCTGTTGTTGATCGGTATCTGTACATATTTTCTGATCGGTATCTGTACATACTTTCTGTTGTTTGCTTATATTTCTTTTACTGCTGGAAGAAAACTTTGAAGATGCTAAAAGGGTAAATAGCAGCCGTAAATCAAAGATAGAAAGACAACACTATAAACAAGAGTACAAACAATGATTTACAAAACATCACACAAAAATATAAAGATTAAGCAACACGAACCCACTATAAACGGGGATGAACTCAGGTGATCTGGAAGGGTAAGCAGTTCTTGCTCGACTAATATAATTATAAACAGGAGATAGATGGAATCTCATTAACCGGATTACCCTTGTTATATTAGCATATGGTTTCTACCCACTTCTATCGTCAGTAAAAAACACAAAAATAAGACATATTTCCTTCGCTACAGATTACATCCCATCTATCAGGTGCGTCCGACGGGAATCCAATGCTAAACTCGAATAAATCGGGCAGAAAATATCAGGCACATTTAACATAAATAACAACTTTCAGTAGTCTCTAATGAGCAACAGTAGTTTGTTAAGAATGGCAAATCATGGTCCGAGGCAACACAACAATTGCGTATACAGTATATATTAGTTAGAGTGGGCAGTCGTTGTTTCATCGCAGCGATATCATGGCGACAAAAAGTATTTTGATGATATAATGATGCCTGCTTGTAAATGTAATGGACCAGTACACTCACCAGGATTTGTATCCTGTTAATTCTCAGTCCGAAGGTAATAATGTCTCCCCACTTAGACATTTTTTTTTCTTATTTCTCAATTGTGGCAGCAAATACCAGTTTACTCATTACCAAATATGATGATTATGATTAACTGTAAAAATATAATAAACAATACACAACTTTACAAAAACAAAATTAAAGTTTGATGATGTTCTCTCTTGTACTACTTTCGGAACAGTGTAATAACCGATTGTCGACTTTACTGATATGCCCTCTGTAGTGTCTTAAAACGTCAAACAGTTTGTTCAACATGTACGAAAATACAATTAGTAATGAAAAGTCATTTAAATGTGGAATAAATCGAATAACAATTTTATAAACAAATTTGAAAGATGATTGTACATGCAAAATAACATAACGAAGCTGATAGTCACGTCACTTACGTCAGAAGCTGATAGTCACGTCACTTACGTCAGAAACGTGATGTTTCCTTTGTATTGTACATTACAAACATTAATAGGATAATAATGAACCTTTTACATTTATTCTAAGATCAAACTGTCTTGACTAACAATCAATCATTATAATTTCCTTTGATGGAATTCCTCAGAGCAAAACAATTAATTTTAAGTACAATATTATAACGACGATCATTTGCAGTCTTCACAATTTAAATTTGAAATCAAAATTATTCCTTAAAGTACTGATTATGGTGCAGTGACATTTTCATTATGTAAGAAACTGCTTGAACAGTTTTAACTACTTCACATAACACGCCAAACATAAACAGGATAGAATTGGTAAGATTTCAGACTTTTGAAAAGACAACTGATGTTCGAATTTTCTGTGTTTATTCGTAGTTTGTTGTGACCTTTCGCTGTATATATTTGCTTTAGATCTTTCTGGCTGTTTATTTATATTATCTTGTAACGACTTCATATATTACTTCTTCTCTTATTTTAATCGTTTCATCGCTGCAATTACATTGTTCTTGTCTTAATAATATTTTTAATCAGAGCTCGCCGCGATTCAAAAGACTTTTTTTTATTCTGCTCTCTGATATTCCAATGATTAGTTAGTCGATTGACGACTTGATCTTTCTACAAACATTATATGCTGGTGCATACATTCGGAACTTTCGAGTGATGCTTGTAATACATTTGAAAAAGTTAACTCTCGTCATATAGCAAACACATTGGTCAAGGAACAACAGGATTATCGAACAAAAAACATGAGAAAAAATAACAAAGAACGCAAACCGTAGAAATTGTGCGACGAGTGCATAAGTTTAACTCGTGTCCGCATGCATGTCCGTTCCTACATTGGTGTGCGTTCAATAACGTAAGGTATCCTTAAATAAATCATATATTATATTTTACACAATGTATTAATCATAATACACAACTTCTAATTTGGGCATTATTCCTAATATGGTTCAAGGGTTAAATTCTCATTAGTCTGACTTCATTCCGTACTTTCGTCAAAATCAATATAAATTGGGACAACAAATGTGCTACATTGCTTATTAATTGGTTATTGTATATTTCTTTACATTAAGAGAACGGCGTTCTAGCATGATATATAGACACCACTATATCCGATAGAAACATAATTTATAATCCTGAAATTGACAAGGAGGACATTACTTTCGATTATTTTGTTTTAAAATCGATTCTAATTTAATATTACGTAAATACCTATTCAGGTCAATCTGTCTCATTTGATCTTACACAGCTGTCCAATATTCACTTTGTCTTGTTGTTATTTCATTTAAAGATAATATACCCTATAGTACATATACTTATTTATGGTGAACAAAACAAACCTATAGATAGCGAATTTAGTGCGGACAATGCATTTCTGGAATAACCTTCATGAGGTACGCCCATAATCAAAATATTAGAAAAACAAATAAGTTAGGGTTAGGGTTATGGCGCTCAACGCCATTTTCAACACTATTTCAATTATATCGTGGCGGCCAGTTTTATTGGGTGGAGGAAATCGGAGTACCCGGAGAAAAACACCGACCCGTCGCAAGTCACTGGCAAACTTTATCACATATATCTGTATCGAGTACACCCCACCTGAGATGGATTCGAACTCACAACGTTAGTGGTGATACGCACTGATTGGATAGGTAGTTATAAATCCAACTACCATACGATCACGACCACAACGGCAATAAGGTCACATGTGGTAGATGAAGGAGCACCTTATTTTATTCTTGGTATATCTTACTTTGACAATATATTAATCATGTGTGTTGGCACTTTGAGCGGTCTATATTAAAACACAAGCTTATTCTTTCTACTTGTGTATTACTTACCACTGTCAATGAAATTGTTTGTTTAACAATATATTAACATTTATTTAGACACAATAATGTATAGTTTTTAATAAAAAAATATGCAAGATTCATACTTTAAGCAATGGTCGAATCTTTGTCTAGACTAAAATCACCACTTTCTTCTGTGAATAAACTATTATGTTGTCCAATCTTACATACGATTCCTAATCTGTTGAGGTCAAAGTAATACCCCGTCATCCTAAAGCATCAGTTTGTAATAACCCCAAACACTCTTATTCAATTTGGCACGGAAGGAAAATATTGATGAATGTTTCCATAAGTAATAAAATCTGAAGCAATAAACGATTTTGGGAGAAAAATAATTGTATTGATCAACAGAGCGTTTGATTAAAGCTTTCTTTATATCATCTACAGAGATCACAAGTGACAATGATTCTCCCACCAGCTACTAAAATAAACATTTTACAGGATATCTAGACAAAGTAGAATAACAGAATTAAAGTAATTAATTCCATCTTTTCACTGAACTACTGATCCTTCGGATGAAAACGTACATTTCCTTTTTAATCGGCATTACGTAACGCATTATTCCTTGTACATGACACATGATACAGAACTGAGATTGATATTCTTATGTATTTGTTTGGTTATCAGTAGTTACTCATTTAGGGAAGAGAAGAACGAAGGTAAAGGACATACCATTTATTTAATATTTCAGCTGGTTAGTATACCGTTATAGTCACCCGTTTACCACTAGCTAGGTATAGGCCGTCGTGGCCGTGATCGTATGGTAGTCGGATTTACAACTACCTATGCAATCAGTGCCTATCATCAATGATGTTTGAATCTCGACTAGGGCGAGGTGTACAACATTATGTGATAAAGTTTGTCAGGTGATCAGGGCGAGGTGTACAACATTATTTTATAAAGTTTGTCAGGTGATCATGGCGAGGTGTACAACATTATGTGATCAAGTTTGTCAGTGACTTGCTACAGGTCGGTGTTTCTCTCCGGTTTTCTCAACCAATAAAACTGACCTCCACGATATAAATGAAATATTATTGAAAATGGCGTTAAACACCATCAAACAAACAAGCAAACAAACCACTAGCTATGTAGGCATCTTGGATCAACTGCTAACAAACAAATATTACGATGTCCTATTATTCATTTTAATCAGCAAGTGATATGAGATCCTTATATCAGTGTAACTATTTCACTCATCCAACAGCTGATCAAACGAAGAATTGAGCTATCAGGTGAAGACGATACTAACTACAGACAATACATTTATGAACAAAACTCATGATATTAAGGTTTACCAAAATGCATTATTTCATGAACGGTTAACCATTCCGTCAACGTTCAAACATTACTAATTACATTATTTCATGAACTGTAAATTTCAATGATAAATATATATCTAATAAACCATGTCAGTGCAGAAACACTGACTACAATGTGAATTATACCCTTCGAGAAGAGGCTTTGCTTGAATAAAGTTTTATCGAAATCAGATGGGAAGAGATGCAAGTTTATTAAAATATTTGTTTATCACTGAGGTTCTAACAGTCAAAATTCTTTGAAGTGCTTTTTGTCATTTCTTTTGAATTTCGCAAAAATCATATCGGTTTCAAGTATTTGTATCCTTGTCTTACAGTTGCCTTAAGACCTTTACTAGTTTAAGGGCTTCTTGGTTTTGTTTTAGCAAAATTCTTTTACCAAATAAATTATATTTCTCTGATGGATGATTAATATTTGAAAAACAGCAATTTACGTGTAAATGTTAGGAGAATTCGTAAATTTACCCATAGTTTTTGGAAATGGGCCGATGAAGCTGGTGTCTTTGTATCTTGGACGTTCGTTGAATTAAGCTTTCACTCGCTTTAATCGACAACAGAAGTATTGAAAACACATTGGTTTTGATTTCTTTATAATTACTTGAAGATAGAACTGTAAAAAGGAAGTCATTATTAACATCAGGTTATATAATAATTACAAAAATGTACCATGTCAACCACATTTAGTTCACGTGTAACTTCCCGCCATAACCGGAAAGATAAAGCATTAATCACGCTACTTTTCGACACCAGACGATCATTTGTGATATATGAAAACTTATCTATAAATAAGTGTTTATCTTCGATATTGATCATAATATCGACCGTCAACAAGTTAGATTTATATCTGGACAAGGACGCAAAGTCATCTATTTTGAAGTGTACTAAATTATTTATACTTTCAGTACAAATGTACAATCCTAGAGAAATTATTCTCTTATTTTTATTTGTTCACTGTCTCATCAAAAAGGTATCATAAAAAACGACTATCATCGGAATAGCATCGAGGATAATAAATATTTTATATCTGTTTGCAGTACTACTGCTTCCTTGGGTTTAATAACAAGCTAACTAAGAGATGTACTATCAATCCTGATGGGACATTATCTGGTGTGGTGTAGTATGTACCAACATTACGGACATATATTAGTGCTCTCGTTTTGTAATTCCATTTTCTCAATGACCAACAAAGCTACAAGAGAATATGTTTTCGGTCCTATTCGTTGATTTCTTCTTTTACTTGCGGCAATCATGTCTACCGGAGCACAACCTTATATTCTTATTATATACCATGAATGGTGTCCAAGAAGATTTCCATTTCAGATGGCGTTCGTGTCGCTTAAAAGTAACACTAGAGGTGCAGGAACTGCCACCCTTCCAGAGCAGTTGAGTCCACCCCCAGGTTTTAGTGGGGTTCGTGTTTCTCGATCTTTAGCGTTGTGTAGTTTTTTGTAGATCATCTTTTGTCATTTTTCTTTTCGCCATTGTATGCCCTTCTATTTACGGCTTCTGATTACCCCTTTAGTATCTTAGATTTACGGCTTCTGATTACCCCTTTAGTATCTTCAAACGTTTCGTGTACAAAAATCAACATTAAGTTTATACACAAGAAAATATAAATACAAGATAATAATTGGCTTAGTGATAACCTGGAGAACATACACCCGGAAATGTATTTATACTTTTAATTCATATTCTAAACTTCCGTGTGTTCCTGCCGTCCGAGAGTCAATTTACAATTATCGAACATTATACAGGGAACAATCAAAGAAAACCCAATACGAATATCAAACGCATGATAATAGGAATTGTTTTTAATAACCCAAATGCTAGCTGGAAACGTTAGAGAATACCAAAGGTGCAATCAAAAATGGACAATGTATTTGAAATATGAAGAAATTACAAGGATGTATAACCGACACATTTAGTACCTCGGAAAATGTAATTCTCGAAATTCTTTATTTCAATATTTCATAGTTAATTTTGTTTTATAGTTGATCGTTATTTCCATTTTTAAAATAAATTTTGTTTTAAAAGTCAAATTAAGCTCTATATGTGTATAAATAATTAATGCGGTTTATCCTCGACATTTGTCAAGATTGTGTCTCAAAGATCAGAGGAAAATTTATTCAATTAACACTTATTGTTCATAATCTGTCACAACTGGACTTTCAAGCTTTTAATCATTTATAATTTAGTTAATCCTCGATACAAGAACTCCAAGCTATAACGCAAATTGTTATATAAACCGCCATTAGGCATATTTATCATTAATCCTGTCTATCAGTCATTTTTAATTACTCTGTTTGATATTTGTATTATTGTTATTATTGTGATCTTCAGTTTTGTTGTTGACCGTTGAAATACATGGCTGTAAATTATAAAAAAAAAATGGAAAACTTCTAGCGATTTCGAATCTTTGCTACGACAAATAGCTAGTTCCCCAGAAAAACGTTAGTGTGATATCGGGTAGCAAAAGCCCCGGTCATACATGGTGGAATATACCCGGATCTCAGTAGTGTACCTCTTGTATTAGCAAAGTGGAGAAAATGAACGATTAATGCCGTGAAATTAAAAGACATTTACACATTTTCTATATAAATTGTGTTTAAATCGCTAGTGCTGAAATGAGACGTCGAAGGATGAAGAAATGGACAACTGTAGTGACTTTTCAATACTAAATTAATGTAAAAAAATAACATTATATACAGGCGCGCATAAAAACAAAATGTGAACATTACAAATACATTTTCTGTAAGTAGACTGTTTTCTACACGAGTTCTTTTGAAAATATTTACTGAATATGTGAAAATAGAATGTCACATTTAAAACGATTAATAATAATAGTTCCACTATATCTGCACCTACAAAATTATCACTAATGCGTGAAAGTACATGCATTTATTTCACGATGTCCGAACTCACTTGGAGAACACAATGAAATGTTGGGGTTTTTTTTTCATCTTCATATAGTTCCTAACTATATTTTATTAGATTTGTTTTTGTTTATTTCAATAACAGTGTCATATTTCTCGAATAGTCCTATTCCTGGAACATTTGTCCAAATTGTAACTAATCGGAATATATAATATATAGTCATAATACACACGGCATTTTATTTTCAAGCTTAATAGAGTTTGTGCATGTTATCTTAAAGAATGTGATCATACTCAATGTCGCTAATAAAAACATTATTACTTAGTGTAGATCTTTTCTTGATTATAATTACTGAAAAGGCATTGTGGTTTTTTTTTTTTTTTTTTTTTACTAAAAAAAAATATTGACTATTTCTAAAAGTACATTCAAATTTTACTAATGGGGATCCTAACAAAATAAAAAATAATAATAAACAGCTTAACAAAATGAAAATAAAAAAAATACTGTTGCATACTATATCATGTATATTATGCGTTGTGTCAACAAAAAATGTGGTGCTACTATAAAGTTCAAAGTACAAAAGATCAACAATGGTTTAGTAGTAAGCAAAAATAATTTTGTTGAATTTCCGTATGATCTAAAGCTTAAGGTCGTCACTCCTACACTAAAGACACCAGCCGAATAAAGTTTGGATGACGAGTCCAACCGTCATTCTTTGGTTCCAAAACAAACCACCAAAATATACTGTTTGTGTTATGTAAATTTCCACCATTGTCATTCCTTTTATATCAAGTCATATAGTCGCTTTTCTTTATAAAACCATGAATAGCTTCTGCATATGTAATGCTTTATATGTTTCGGCTAACGTTTCCGGTTCCTTTCCAAACAAATGAATAAGTTCTGGTTTACATCTGATACGTAATTTAGCCATTTTCATGTCGTCATTTATGTCCAGATTTTCGGTAATGGTGTATAATCGGTTGATAAAGTCTGCAACCGATTCTTCCTCATTTTGTTTTAATTCGTCAAAATCACAATACCTTTGGAAATTTTGTCCATAGCAATCCTGGTACTTTTTCAGAAACTCTAATCTTAAAGCATCTTTCTTTTTCGAGATGTCGGATGAAAGTTCGAAAAACCAAATTTGTGCAAATTCTTCCAAAAATAACGGGAAAGCAGTCCAAAAAGTTATTTCGTCCCAAGAGCACAAATTTGCAAAACATTCGTAAGTATCAAACCATCGCTGAGCGTTTTCTTTAAAATTGCCTTTAAATTTTGATGGCGCAAATTTTGTGAAATCCATTTTTCTTCTTGAACTTGGTTGTACAGAACGGTATAATATTAAATGTAAAAATATTTCATCCTGCATAATATCAATTATGTTTATTTTATTTTAGTATCTATTATACTTGATTTTTTTTAACTGATTCGGAGAATCAGCTTGGGTCCGACGGGGTAATATAACCGACACATTTAGTACCTCGGAAAATGTAATTCTCGAAATTCTTTATTTCAATATTTCATATTTAATTTTGTTTGATAGTTTATCGTTATTTCCATTTTTAAAATAAGTTTTGTTTTAAAAGTCAAATTAAGCTCTATATGTGTATAAATAATTAATGCGGTTTATCCTCGACATTTGTCAAGATTGTGTCTCAAAGATCAGAGGAAAATTTATTAAATTAACACTTATTGTTCATAATCTGTCACAACTGGACTTTCAAGCTTTTAATAATTTATAATTTAGTTAATCCTCGATATAAGAACTCCAAGCTATAACGCAAATTGTTATATAAACCGCCATTAGGCATATTTATCATTAATCCTGTCTATCAGTCATTTTTAATTACTCTGTTTGATATTTGTATTATTGTTATTATTGTGATCTTCAGTTTTGTTGTTGACCGTTGAAATATACGGCTGTAAATAAAATATGGAAAACTTCTAGCAATTTCGAATTTGTGTTACGACAAATAGCTAATTCCTCAGAAATACGTTCGTGTGATATCGGGTAGCAAATGCCCCGGTCATAGATGTAAACATATCATTTCTTGAATGATTATCTTATCTTCGCAACTTATTTAATCTAACACAAGACATCAAGATCATCTCTACAAAAGGTTACTAAATTTCAAAGGAAATAAACCATTCTCACACATCGACTATAGAATATCATAGGCGACGGTATCTAATGCTACTGAAATGTTATAAACCTGAAAGTCTGTTGAGTTTGATTGTGCCTACATAGCGGAAAACTGTGAAAACAACAAGCCCAAGTTTTATTAATGTCTTGTCTTGTTAAGCTTTCTGCAGCCGGCCCTTTTATGTAAGATAATAACTACTGGCTTAAATCGGAAGTAATTAGAACATTCTAAAGGGAACATATGAAGCTTATTGTTTATGCTTACGAAGAGAAGGCAAACTACCAAAAATAACTTCTCCTCTTCAATCGTGGTCAGACAATGAGAATCCTACTCTATTAAGCATAACATGATGATGATGCAATGTTCATAGACGACAGTTGATTAAATAGTATTGTTGTATGCTTATGATCTTATATTATTTAAGAATTGAATGCATTTGTTTTATAGTTTTATTGGCGTGTAAAAGCGTGGACCGAAGCACAGATTGTATGAAGTTCTATTAGCGCTTCATACAAAAAATGTGCCTTCGGTCCACGCTTTTACACGCCAATAAAACTATAAAAAAAATGTATTCAATACTTATAACTACTTTTGCGACAAAGCGCGGATATTTTTTTTTCGATTGTCAGTATTTACTTTGTGTACTTTTGTGTATCACCTGGTTTTCGTTGTGTGGAGACGTTGGGAGAATTTGCCTTGTTCATTAAAGACTATCAAATAAACCTCTCATGCTATATTTTAATTACTGTAAACCAATTGAAAACAAATAACAAGTTATGTAGAAAATTGTTTCTAACAGTTTTCATAAATATTCAGTCAAAACAAGAACAAGTTTCTATTTTCTACATCGTCGCACAGGGGCCAGATGAGTTTTTTCATGTACCTATATACCTATATACCAACAAGGGTACGAATTAACTCGGAAGTATCAAAATTTAGGCATGTTTTGTTTAACTGAGTAGAAAAAAATAACAGGAATTTTATACTATAAAGGTGATATAGACTGAAAGCTGAATATGTTTTCTTTAGAAAAAAAAACTTATTTGAACCCCGTACGTCCAAAAATAAAAAAGTTACAGCAGACTAAGTCCGTACTTTCTGCTAAAAATGGCCAGGTCGGACAAAAGGGTGGCCAGCTAAATTTCACATGACTGGAAGGCTTATCTGCAATGCAATTCGTGTATTTACTTGCGACGTCTCTTCCAATCGATCAATTGAATAAAAAAAAATTCCTACCTTTCCGTAGAATTTATGTCCAAATCACTCAGTAGTATCCTTTTATCTAATGCGGAATCTCTCTCATTTCTGAACCGCCATTTCTTTTCAATTAAGAATGAAACTGAAACGAGCGTCCTGATTTGTCGATATTTTTGACGACCTTCAACTCGACTAATCAGGACGCTCGTTTCAGTTTCATTCCAGTCATGTGAAAGTTAGCTGGCCACCACCGTTTTGTCCGACCTGGCCATTTTTAGCAGAAAGTACGGACTTGGTCTGCTGTAACTTTTTTATTTTTGGACGTACGGGGTTCAAATAAGTTTATTTCTAAAGAAAAACTAATCAGCTTTCAGACTATATCACCTTTATACGTATAAAATTCCTGTTATTTTTTTTTCTACTCAGTTAAACAAGACATACCTAAGTTTTGATTACTTCCGAGTTCGTACCCTTTTTGGTATATAGGTACATGAAAAAACTCATCTGGCCCCTGTGCATTGTCACGGTTATGTGTCGTTGTCGGGCATTAATCTGTCGAGATATTGCAGCGTAGTTCACGATTTTCATCATGCTCCACTAAATAATCATACAATTGCTACAATGAGGAACATTGAGGGGAAAAACAATTTATGTATTTTGAAAGATTGATACAAAAAATGTATTTAATAAAGCGATTGACATAAGGTAGGACAAATTTTAGTATTAATTACTGTGAACATAACGTGTTTGAAGTGGACAGGTGGTAGAATGCTGTTAGCCACCTTTCTTTGCTTGTGCATTGATCGTCGATCTTACCATGGATAGAAACAAGTGCCTTTGGTTCATTTCTGTGCCTCGACTGGCAAGTTAATGGTGATGACACAGCTTGAAACATGTAATTATTTAGTATCCCGGCATTGGTAAGTACATTTGACATGTTTGACTGTGGTTCGTTTCTTTGGAACCAGATTCCTGAAGCGAAAGGAAGATTTTGTGACTTACAATTTTGAGGCGCGATACCTTGCTGAACGGGTGTTCTGGCGGATGAGGCTACTACTTCTCCAGTTGCAACTCTTGATAATGTGGCACTTAGTGATTTCTTTTGTTGTACGGAACAATGACGGTTATAGCTTCTGATTGACGCTTCATTTTTGTGTCCTGTCATAAACATGATATGACGGAGTTCATAGCCTGCGTCACCCATTGCCTGAATTGCAGTGGCACAAAGGCAGTGAGCTGTGTAAATTGTGCTGCATTTCGCTTGTTTACATAAATCCGTCATGAAACCACTGTAGGTGGGTTTTGCTAAGGGTTGACAGGTGTGCCAGACCGCGTCATTCACATTCAGATCTTTAATACAACGGTGAAACAATGATTTGGCATTTGTGTCAACATCTGATCAACATCTTCAAAGATGCCAGAGGGCAAGCATTCTGATCTACCGCGTTCCCGTACACAAATTTGTCAGCCGGTGCTTCCTCGCACATTATTTCACCACCTTGTATTTTTGTTGTTGTGTTTCGTGGTTTATCGTCGCGTATGCATCACCTTCAGCATCGACATGAAAGTCAAAAGACTTTAGGTTTAATTGATGGTGAACTCTAGACCTCGCGATACAAAATGTATGGCTAGATTAAACCAGACCCTTGAGCGTAGTAAAACTGGATTTTTTTAGTTGTTGTTTAAGTATGTGTTGATAAGCTGTAAATCTTGAAGATCTGTGATCACTTTATGTTTGGTCGACCGCGATACTCCAGTTTTTACCATCATATTTAGGGTTGAGTATAAAATGATGTTGCTTGTACGGAAATCGGAGTCGCGAACGATATCAACATTGCGGTTCAAATCCTTTACGTGTCTATTCAGAGTGGTCTGAATATTTTTCAATGTATTTTTATGGTACACCTGGGCGTGTTCATCTAGCATAGATTTTGTTCTCTTTTCAATATTTTTAGGTTTTGCCTCCTCATAAAAATGGCGCAGTTTTTCATTTAGTTCTGCTTTCTCTATGTTGTTAAACTCAGTGATAGACCCAGATGTTTCCATACACCACCCTGTAAAGAAGATAAAAAAAAGTAATAAGGTGAAACGGTAAAACAAAAGAGTTAAACAGTTCTTGTTCTGTAATTAGTATTATAGCAAGGCCACATCAGTTTAACTTTAAAAATTGCAGTCGGTGGTAATTTTGTAGGATTGCCCCGATAACTAGAAACAATAATAAATTTCACTCTGGTCTTGGCATGTGGATTAGAAGATACTTTAAATTTTTTCCAACAATAATATTGTGCAATTTCCATTTTTTTTTCTATTGTCATATTTTGGCAAAGACTTACTGTGCATGCATTACTAAATTAAGTTTTCATTGCAGAAGTGTTTAGTAATTTAGTAAAGAATTTGCAAAATAATATATTCCTTATCAACTGTTTAGATATCAAGGTAGTATAATGGTAATACGACTGTTAATGTAACAGTAGATCAGAGTTCTAATCCCTGCCAGGTTAAAACAATGCTGGTTTGGATTATATTATCTGTGCATTTTTTCACCAGTTCGTACTGTAATTGCTTCAGTTTTTGTGTCGTCTTATTCATTTTTTTCTCTGTGCTCTGTTGTGTTTGTGTACCCCTCCTTTTTGTTGTTTTTCTCTGTGCTCTGTTGTGTTTGTGTACCCCTCCTTTTTGTTGTTTTTCTCTGTGCTCTGTTGTGTTTGTGTACCCCTCCTTTTTGTTGTTTTTTCTCTGTGCTCTGTTGTGTTTGTGTACCCCTCCTTTTTGTTGTTTTTTCTCTGTGCTCTGTTGTGTTTGTGTACCCCTCCTTTTTGTTGTTTTCCTCTGTGCTCTGTTGTGTTTGGGTACCCCTCCTTTTTGTTGTTTTCGTGTGTGTTATCTCGATTTTGCCATGTCATTTGATTCTGTCGTTTTACCTTGTTCCTTCGGCATTCTGTTGCCGATATTTCATTATTGGACAATTTTCATCAAAACAATTTCAGTGCTGACATAATTTCCAAGTCCATAATTATTTCAGACACATTGTTCATAAAACTATTTAAAAAACTAGTTTTTTTAAGAAAAAAAATCATTTGTTCCTGTTTTGATGTACAAAAATACAAATTAGTATCATACAAAATTGAATGACCATAGTATTTTTATTTGTATGTGCAAAATGGAGAATATAACACACCTTGGAATAATTTATTCCCCCATCTTGTGTTTTGTTTAGTAGCCTTTGATTGGTGGTAATTGTCTTGAAGGTTCTTAAGTTCTGTTTTATTCATTGATTTTAACCTTTTTGGTTCTGGCATGTTGGCTGAACCTTGATCAAGTTGCTGAGGAACCTCATCAAGCTGTTGGGCAGAATCAGAAGAAGGCTGCACATAATTTTGAGGAGGAAGGCTAGGGTCAGTTTGTTGAATTGACCTCTCAGGCACAGGTTGCAAGATTTCCTGATTTGCAGGTTTCCTGGAATCAATTTATGGAGCAAGAGTGGGGTTGTCATCCAGGAGATTTCTCTGCATTTGTTCATATTCCCCAAACAGAAGATGCTCCTATTGTCTGTAGATCAAACAGTTCCAAATTTGCAAAAATGAAATCCTCATCGTCAGACGAATTATCCATATTTTCAGGCAGGGTAACGATAAAATGTTCGATGCCTCCAGACATTTTTGAAAGAATAGCAGACGAATTTTTCCTTTCCGGTATTTACTGTGCAAATATTTTATTAATGGAAAGAAATTAAAATCGGCTGGATCTTGTAAAATTAGAATGGACATACTTTGGAATGTGGGGTAATTTTATTTATCTATCTTTCTTTTTTTTTTTTTAATTTATTACGTTTTTTATTTTGGAGAAATTTATTAATTTCTTTCTACTTTCCATGTTCGGTTCCTGTTTACCTTTGCTACGCACACGTTTACACATTAATAACACGTTTAATTGGGTCAAAATTGCAGGCGGCTGTGATCAATAGTAGTTCCGGTGTCATACAGTAAACCTTCCCCCATAGTAGATTAACCCCCCGGAAGATTTACTATATAGTAAACCTTCCCCCATGGGGGAACGTTTACTATATAGTATTTATTCCGCATAGTAAACCTTCCTACCTACTCAAATACTGCAAAATGGCTCCGTACATTTTTTTTTACCTTTTAATCATAACCGGATATGATTAATGGTATATAACAATTAAACTTAACACGATTAAGGTGCTAAATTCCGAATCAATAGTAATTATCCGGATTAAGGGGGAACATTTACTATATAGCAAAATATTCAGGGGGACGATTGCCTATGGATGGGGGAATGTTTGCTATATAGTACATTTTCCCCCGGGGAATATTTACTATATAGTAAAGTATCCGGGGGGAAGGTTTACTATATAGCAAATATTCCGAGGGGAATGTTTACTATATAGTAAACATTCCGGGGGAAGGTTTGCTATGCGGAAGGTTTACTATACGACACCGACTAATCAATAAAAGTAGGCGTGGCCATTGATTTTCGCGCTTTATTGCCTGATCAAGTGGTATGTTTCAAGTCACGTGAAGGCTTTTAAACCAATTAAATTGCCGGATTACAATGAAATGTAAACATAATGTAATTATTAACAACACAAGAACAAGGTATACAGATCTACATTTGGTATAGTTTATTCTTAATTCTATCAACCGAATATGCTTCGTTCGCTTCATGTGCGATAGATTGTGTGTTTGTGCTCCTTTTCACGGT
The DNA here is from genome assembly GCA_002080005.1 of Gigantidas platifrons. Taxonomy (NCBI): domain Eukaryota; kingdom Metazoa; phylum Mollusca; class Bivalvia; order Mytilida; family Modiolidae; genus Gigantidas; species Gigantidas platifrons. The sequence continues at coordinate 9,306 of MJUT01064993.1, read as the reverse complement.
CGGTTCAAGCCAAAGGCTATGTAATTGTCACTTACTACTTCTCCGCTAAGCATGCGTCTTGAGGAATAAGAACAAATATTGCTTGGGCCAGAATTAGGAAACTGTGACCGAGTATAGCGACATGGTTATCGTGCTGTTGTTTCAGTGTGCTAGCACAATACAAATCTAATTAGTACAAAGTGTACCGCATCATCTTCTCCAAAATTTTTGAAGTTGAATTGTTAACGCCATGATATAGCTGAGAATTGCAACAATAATCACTCACTCAATAGATCCCATTTGGTGTAAAACCAAAAACTATCAATCTATATTTGCTGCAATTGCTTCTCCATTAAACACACAGTATTAAAGAGCAGGAGCAAGGACTGGTCAACTCGAAATCAGGATAATGTGTCCGAATGGAGCAACATGTTTGCCGTGGACTGTTGCTACAGTCAGCTAACGCTACAAAACTTCAACTAAACATGTTGGTCTAGGACAAAGAGGACATCATCATCATCTTATCGCAATGTAACCTGTTCCCGCAACGATAATAGCTGACATTAAAATAACGCATTGTTCGTTCACACGTTGTGATATATCTGGTGAAATGTTTTATTGAAAACTATTTCCCATACAGTTTCAAAACGGTCCAACGTCGGAAACGAATTCAAAATTCATTACGGTGTTGTGTGAACATAAAACATCAACGAATCTTTATAAATAATCGTTAGAGCAAAGTAGCAATCAACTGAGGACAACCAGAGAAACAGGTCATGCTGTGCACATTGCACAGAACGGAGATAAATAAAAAGACCAATACATGTATATGATTGGAAAATGAACCTTGCAACAGGACATCTACGACTACTATTTACAAACTGTTGTTATTCATTAATAGCCGCTGTATGCTGACAGCGCGACATGCTCCATACAAGAGACACTATTTTACGTCCCATCCTAACGGCGGATTGTATAACTGATATGCTTCACACAGCGACACTCCTTTCGGAGAGGTACCACACAACGGAAAATAAGGTCCTATTTCGATCTCACGTTGTTCCCAAGTGTAAGGTATGAATAATGCGGCGAGTACCAGATGAGGAAAATTAATACACACGCTATTGTTTATTATCAGGACAGCTGATTATTTTAGATTGTTTTTCTTTCATAGATCATTGTTCTCTATAACCTTGCAGTGTTGATGAGTCGTTGTCCCGGTATGCCAGTCGTCCTTCATTGTTGTATAGTTTTTTGTTTTTTATATTATTGAACTTCTCGTCCTGAATGTGCATGACATATATGCCGCTGGATGTTGAGCATACACGAAATAAACACACTGGCTTCCGTCGTTATTTCCTCCAAGGTAAAACTTGAAATATTGATATTTGCACCAGGAATCAGTTTTTTTTTTTTTTTACAATTATGATTATAATTCAGACGAATGTCTGCATTAAGTGCAAAGGAATTATCACAGTGTGTCAATATACAGAGAGACAAAGACACTTCTACATGACAATGACTGTCCTAATTCCGTTCGAGAATACCAAACTTTAATAATAATTATACCTGCTGTGTACTAGCTCATAGAAACAACAGACCATGCAGATTTATTAATATGACCCCGATCCAAACAGTATTGTTCTTGTCAACGTTGAATGCGTGTTCAGTGCAGAATCAATATCATTTATAATACTTTTGTTTTTACCCGACTGGGTATCATATCCTCAATCTTCTGCTTTCAAGACCTGCACAGTAACCATTTTACAACTGAGTCGGTTTTAAATTTACAAATGATAATTGCATCACATTTTACTTGTGGGTTTCTATTAATGTCTTAACTATGTACCAATATGTAGTATTTTAAAGTAATGTTGATGTCTTTAAATTTAGGGCCCGGGTGTCTCAATGAGCTAGGTAGTTGGATTACCTAACACTCATTCAAGCCTATCACCAATACGGCGTGGGTTCGCGTCCGGCTTTGTAAATTACAAAAAAAGGTGCACTCAACTCGCAGCTGCAAGTGATAAAGTTTACCGGTTGCTTGCCCATGGTTGGTGGTTCTCTCCGGGTACTCCGGCTTCCTCCACCACTAAAACTAAAATACTTATCTCGGAATATATCGTCCAAACTTTTTATCATATGGAATATCCCGTGTGCCAATAGTGGAGCACGAACAGCTTACCATTTCTGAACACACGAGTTCAAGCCACCCCTCTCTCCCACAGGCTCAATATTGAATGTAGTGTTTTTTGGACCGTTTTGACCTTGGTATTTTGGTCATTGTATAATATATCCTTCGATTCACGGCTTACCCCATTACTTCTCTATATCAATATAGTTTACCTGTGATACTCCTTTATCAACCAATATGTATGTATCCTTTACCAATATAATTTATCTGTAGGTACCTTTGGCCAATTTAGTTTGGTCTATTTCGATGATATGGATATGATCCATGATATTTATTATCATCTGACATTTCTTTTATGGCTTCGAGCAACATCGGTTAGACTTGATTAATGGAAATACGCATCTGTTTCATTTACAAATTAGTGACTTTTCGTGGTATTATTATTAGACAGTAATAATTATCAACATGAGACGAATTTTATACACGCAGTTGGAACGAATAATCCAAAGAAATGATGTGTATGTAATTTGAGAGAATAATCTTATGTCGACAACTTATCTTTATTACCTGAAGGTTCGTGTGAACGTTGATCATTATGTTTATACAAATTATGTTGATTGTTCCAGGTGAGATTCCTAACGCGTGTTTATATATAGTCTTTAATATTATAGTATATTGTAGCACCAGAAAGGTAAAAGATAAATATTTGAACTCGCCTTGCCCAAATCGCCACATTGACAACTGCTTCGCATTGTGACTACTGTATGCAATATGTTCTCAGAAAACATGGATGCAATGTTATTCTCGGAATCATTACGACAGCTGAAAACAAATTATGTTGTAGTCAATGATTTTCTGATCTCTGTTACTGTTGTAGCACCTTTTGTCCCAACATACATGTAATTGATTTGTACTTTTATGATTTCATATGTGGAAATAGACGTGTCGAACAACAAGGTCACAGAAAGCAACATGCGGGACAATATACTGACTATTGGTAACAGATCGTCGATTTTGACAGGTATCTCGGTTGTTTGATGTAGAGTCTGTTGTCATTGGTCAGTAATGTTGCCTAAGCCTTGCCTGTCGATTATGACAGGTATCTCGGTTGTTTGATGTAGAGTCTGTTGTCATTGGTCAGTAATGTTGCTTAAGCCTTGCCTGTCGTTTTTGACAGGTATCTCGGTTGTTTGATGTAGAGTCTGTTGTCATTGGTCAGTAATGTTGCCTAAGCCTTGCCTGACGTTTTTAACAGGTATCTTGGTTGTTTGAGTAATGTTGCCTAAGCCTTGCCTGTCGTTTTTGACAGGTATCTCGGTTGTTTGATGTAGAGTATGTTGTCATTGGTCAGTAATGTTGCCTAAGCCTTGCCTGTCTATTTTGACAGGTATCTCAGTTGTTTGATGTAGAGTCTGTTGTCATTGGTCAGTAATGTTGCCTAAGCCTTGCCTGTTGTTTTTGACAGGTATCTCGGTTGTTTGATGTAGAGTATGTTGTCATTGGTCAGTAATGTTGCCTAAGCCTTGCCCGTCTATTTTGACAGGTATCTCGGTTGTTTGATGTATAGTCTGTTGTCATTGGTCAGTAATGTTGCCTAAGCCTTGTGATGTAGAGTCAGGTGTCATTGGTCAGTAATGTTGCCTAAGCCTTGTGATGTATAATCTGTTGTCATTGGTCAGTAATGTTGTCTAAGCCTTGTGATGTAGAGTTTGTTGTCATTGGTCAGTAATGTTGCCTGGGCCTTGTGATGTAGAGTCTGTTGTCATTGGTCAGTAAGTTGCCTAAGCCTTGTGATGTAGAGTCAGGTGTCATTGGTCAGTAATGTTGCCTAATCCTTGTGATGTAGAGTCTGTTGTCATTGGTCAGTAATGTTGCCTAAGCCTTGTGATGGAGAGTCTGTTGTCATTGGTCAGTAATGTTGCCTAAGCCTTGTGATATAGAGTCTGTTGTCATTGGTCAGTAATGTTGCCTAAGCCTTGTGATGTAGAGTTTGTTGTCATTGGTCAGTAATGTTGCCTGGGCCTTGTGATGTAGAGTCTGTTGTCATTGGTCAGTAAGTTGCCTAAGCCTTGTGATGTAGAGTCAGTTGTCATTGGTCAGTAATGTTGCCTAAGCCTTGTGATGTAGAGTCTGTTGTCATTGGTCAGTAATGTTTCCTAAGCCTTGTGATGTAGAGTCTGTTGTCATTGGTCAGTAATGTTTCCAAAGCCTTGTGATGTAGAGTCTGTTGTCATTGGTCAGTAATGTTGCCTAAGCCTTGTCTATCGATTTTACGTGTCCTCAATTATCGATAACTACTGAAACAACAAAATTGCAAATTAATTATATTTCATGTTAACAAATGTTTCAGTAGTAATACGGACATTGTTATCTTGGAGTAATCATGATAATTACGAGAAAACATGGTTGATCATTACAATAAGGAACTTAACTAATGGAACTCCAACCTTACAATTTATATTGTGAACAAAACGTAATTTTGGGTGATCGCTATTGAACAATATTCCAACTGTATTCATGAAGATTCCACCAGAGGTAATGTCAGTCCGCTGTGAGGTACAAAACCACAGAGACTGCAGAGCGAATGGAGGTTCATTTCAACATTTAGTATGAAAGAAGCATGAACTAACTTTCATTTTTGTCTCTCTTGTGTTCATTACGTCTAAAAATAAGACATCGAAATAGATTTTAAACCAATACTCCATTAATGTTACTGCTTTCATTCAGTTAAATGGTTATCAATACTATCTAACATACCACAATCAATGGTTTCAAATTAGGTAGGTGGTCTCAAATCCACTTTTTTAATCAGTGTTGTACATTCCGACAAAGTATTAACACATTGTCCTATAGATTATTGATCTCCCTGGGCTATCAATCGACACTATGGTGCAAACAGAATGACATTTTTGTATTCCGTTTTGTAGATTATTAAAAGTAAGATATTAAGTGTCATTGTATCGGAAAAAGTACACGGCAACATTTCAAATTATTAATATTAATAGGATTATTATCAAATATTGGAATGGTTTGAATTTGAATAAAAAATTCAAAAACGTTTTACCTCAAAATATATACTTCGAAAATTACTCTGGTAAAAAATCATACATACGATTAATGATCATTCACGATCAACTTTCCTTTAATTAATAGAGCGGATTTTGATAAAATTATCTTTGCTATAGATAGTGACAATTCGACAGTGTAATTCAATTCCTACTAGTACACGGCAGATGTCCTATTTTGACAAACTATGTAAACTTTAAACATGATGTTTTGTATGTCATTGATAGTATGACACCAGGGACTGTCCCTTAGCTCCAACGAGCACCGGGAAGACATGGTTATATGAACAGCAGTGGCTGTATCCGATTGTCCGCATATATGGCCGAGTTCTACGTTTGTTGTACTGGGGAAGGTCATGAATAACAGCATGAGACGCTGGATTTCCTTTCTGATATCATGTGCACAATAAAAACTAAGGTTCTCCTCTCTCAATCATAGATGGCCTTAGCCGATCACAATACAAACTAAGGTTCTCCTCTCTCAATCATAGATGGCCTTAGCCGATAAAAACTAAGGTTCTCCTCTCTCAAACATAGATGGCCTTGGCCGATCACAATACACACTAAGGTTCTCCTCTCTCAAACATAGATGGCCTTAGCCGATTTTTAGCATCATGTTTAGTCCCTTCGGTTTACTTGCACCAAAAGAATTTTGAATTATTTGGCTTGTCAACCTTTTGATCTAGGTAAAAGTGATTCCAGAAATACGTCGCTCACACCACATTCGATATGTACGTTTTTATTATGAAATGTTTATTAACTTCCAGATTAGGCTGTATTTTTGACAAACGATCAAAATCTACATCATATAACATTCTTTGTAATCATTTACGTTCTTCGGATGAATGAATACAGTTTTTGACAATTGATTTCCATGTTATTTTACAGACGAATTCAGCGGTATCGACAAAATTGTTTATATGTTCAGTCAAATTGTATTTATTCAAAATACGCAGATATTCTGGCTATAGACCAATTTGATTTCACCTATTATCATTGAACATAAACAGCCTTGTAACAAATATCCTACGAGGAAGCAATTTATTGTCCAGTGTAATACAACGGTTGAGGTTCATCCTAAAAGTCCATCACACATATTTGTTCTTGTTCTTCTTTCCAGTCATTGCATTGATTAAGCCATATATCGTTGCGCCCGTTCTAGTAACAATTGTATGTACTGTTCAGTATCCATAATTGCTCTCCATATAAGGCTGTCTGATACACAAAATGCTTTACTAATTTTGCGTTACTTACGAATTTAATGTAGTAATATGAGCTCCCGTTCCTGATAACGCCATTGTCAATGCACACGTTGTATAAGAAGTGTGTTCCGTCCATGTACAAGTCAGATAATGTGACGATATCAAGTTTACAAACAGTAGTAGCATGTAAAATGTGGTACTAGGATGGGTGGGAGCTCTTGTCCCGGGGGGACTGATGTTCGGGGGGCTTTTGTCCTGTTCCCATATATATATTTGGATTGTCACTAAAAGGGAGATAATAGATAGGGTCTGATAGTTGTCTAACAACGTGCAATTCCCACCCCACTTGTTACTTACATGTTACTGATTTTGTCTGTTTATTGATTTATGAATTTTGCCTTTCCCTTTGGAAGATTGCTCTGTGTTCGGTAATTTTGTTATTACCCTTATTTACATGTTATCATTGATTTTGTTTCTGCATCATGAATGTGTTATGCTTATTATCGGTCATGCTCTCTGTCAACCATATGTTTGTATGATACTGGAGAGAACTTCATATAAGTTGTAAAACTTGTGTTCAATCCTATTGTATAAATTTGACAATAAAATGTGTTTAAATTAACGTGTAACCAACGAACACACCTATGATAAGACGTTGCTAATAGAACTTTGCTGCAATTTGTTTTAAATTTGCTAGCAACATTCTACTTACATACTGACCTGCTAAACCAATACAGAAATATTTGCTGCGGGGTACAACCTCTCCGACAGGGAAGCCCACTAGTTATACACGTATATGGAAAATACCACGTAAAAGACAACTTACAGCAGCTTATAATGGGTAATATCTTGTCTTGTTAAGAGTTGGTGTTGGTAGACCGTTGCAATACAGAATATCTTGTCTTGTTAAGAGTTGGTGTTGGTA
>MJUT01064992.1:272-24850 GCA_002080005.1 Gigantidas platifrons | reverse complement strand
TAGACATGACTGTATGGCACATATTGTTATTTGTTATTAGACATGACTGTATGGCACATATTGTTATTTGTTATTAGACATGACTGTATGGCACATATTGTTATTTGTTATTAGACATGACTGTATGGCACATATTGTTATTTGTTATTAGACATGACTATATGACACATATTGTTGTTCTATCCTTAGTGTCGTTTCTGTATAGTGTTTTGTCGGTCACTGTTCGTCCTTGTGTACTTATGGCCATTGTGTTGCCTCTCCATCAAACTACCGGTTCTGGCTACCTCTGTTATATCTTCATTGTCTGTCTATAATGTTTTGTCTATCATTGTTTATTCCGTTGTCATTTTGGGCCAGTGTATTTTCTGTCCTTCAACTTACGGATTCTGGCTACCTCTTTGGCATCTTCATTTTGTTCTTGTACGGATACATGTTACTGTATCATACCGATACGACGCCGATGGCATACATGTTACTGTATCATACCGATACGACGCCGATGGCATACATGTTACTGTATCATACCGATACGACGCCGATGGCATTCATGTTACTGTATCATACCGATACGACGCCGATGGCATTCATGTTACTGTATCATACCGATACGACGCCGATGGCATTCATGTTATTCGTTGATTGATTGATTGGTGTTTAACGCCAACTTCAGCAGTATTTCAGCTACACCATGGAGTGAACAAATTTACAAATTAACTTCCAGACGTGGAAATTAAGCATATTTATTTACAAATTAAATGTACTAATAAAAGAAAAATTAAAAGGATAAAACCATACGATATAATTTAGAACACATATTTTAGTATATAAATTAATTTCTTTTAAAACATTTGATTTGATCTTCAATTCACAAATCAGCACAATTGACTTGCTAACAATAAGCATTTCAATCAGATGTGGTCCAATAAATTACAAAAATACTGCTTTGATTGGCAATTAAATGTAAATACAAATAAATCAACAATTTTAACTTTTAAGAAAGTTTATACACCTACTCCTGCATTTTTGTATAATGACCAACCACTTACAGAAACACTACAATATAATTTTCTATTGTCTATTAACTATTACAGACTACAAGGGTTGCTTTAAGAGTGGTAGACAGGAGGTATCAAAAAAGGGCTTAAAAGTTTTATTTACAATGAGAAAAATATTTTCTTCGAACAACTTACAGTAAATCTTTCATGTAAATTATTTGATACTCATTTAAGACCTATCCTATCTCTTAATTGTGAAAATTGGTATATGGAGGATTATCTTCCTTATATAGTGCTTTTATCAGAGCTGATAAAAATAATAAAACTTGTGATACTTTGTCACTTGAAAATAAAACATCATATGAAAAAATACACACAAGATAGTGTAAAACTATCTTAGGACTTTAAAAAAACGTCATGTAATATTTCTGCTAAATCTGAATTAGGACGTTTTTCTATCACCTCATTTATTAAAACTCAGGTACTTATGTATTTTGCTAGAATAAACTCTAATAATATCAATTCATTAATTAAAGAATCCTTAAATGTAAATAAATTTTAAAAAAATACACGATGAAAGCAAATACTCATGGTATACTTGTGTAAATAATATTTTCAAAGAATTCGATTTAGATATTGAAGACTATTCTAATATAGATAAACCATTTCATAGATTAAAATTTCCATTAAAAAAATTGAATTTAAAAAGATACCTTTTAATAATTATACTTTAAAGACTAAAGATAAACTTTCAAAACTAACCGAAAGTTCAACAATATTCTTATATCGTAAACTAAAGAACGATATTATACTGGAACCCTACTTATTACAGCTACGCAATTTTAAAAATAGACAACTCATAACAAAATTTCGGTCAAGTGATCATAATTTAGAAATTGAAAAAGGTCGTTACAAAAATATACCCCGTCATTCTAATATGACGTCCCGTTTTCGGTATACAAATAAAGGCATATTTGAATAACAATCAAATATAGGCCACACATGCGCGCTGAGATAAAAAAAACCCCCCAAAAAACCACTGACAATTTCGTTGTTAATCATTTAAAGTTGTTAATTTGTAATACAATTTATATTGAACCTTGTCAATACAATTCTTTTCTGTATTTTAAGCCACAGTTTCAACCACAATTTCGCTTTCCATCTCTTAATTACCAATTTTACCATTTTTAAAATTCCGTAGGAGATTGATGGAATAGCAACTACCAGCGCATCACCTTGACCGCCTCGAATTTTAAAATTACCGTATTTGTCCTATTAGAATCGAAATAATTCATGCCGGCCATACTTTATTGTTATTCAAATATGGGTAGGCATTATATTCATGAATATTCAACCCCGATAGGAACTGATTACCAAGGTAAATCTATCTACCATACGACCACAACTACAGCCCCTAACATGCAACTATATGTATATAAATAGATAATTGTAATGACATTCTATAATTGCCATGGAAATATGTCTTCTGAATTCTGAACTAAAGAAAATAGTTTCTTTCATAATAGTAGCGATTCCATATCTAATGTCATTGCTTTGGGCTGAAGGGGAACATGAATTGTAAGTGTACAATATATTTTCCACATATTCTGTACATTTAGACGACCATTGATACAGATACTTGATTATGGTGCGTTCTTTATTAAAAAAGCATGCCCTTCAAACCTTCTTAATTTAACATTTGTCTCTCCATCTCACTAGGAACCTAAGCTGAAACACGTCAACACCTTTGTCCAACAGAGACTTCTTTTGAGTCATATATAACCTCAAAGTTCGTTAAAGTATTGGTTCTAACATGACTTACGAGGAGGTTCACGATTTACGAGACAAGCGTTGTTTCTTAAGAAATTTAAATCAATACTCCACCGTTTCATCCAGCAAAATGCAGATTTATTTCGATTATACCAGTAATTTAAAAATTTAATTGAATTTTATGCTTAGGTGAATAAGTATTTTGTATTTCATATACCAAATATTATCTTAATTTAATGAGAAAAAAATGAAATATTGTACATTTAACATTACTGTTTTAGAGTATTGATTCTCGCAGACTGGTAATGATATGTGTTTAGTGTTTTGTCAAACACACTTTGCTTTGTATACATTTTAATTCATCGAATGCATGTTTTAAGAGATGCACCATATTATACACCAAATAAATATTTGTGCATCTTGATCTAAAACTCCAAGTCTTTGTTGCAGATTACTGAGCACAAATGCTGACCATATTAACAAATTTAATTACTGAACAAGACAACATTATTTATTGATGTGTTATAATGGAATACTGAAAACATATAATAATATTATAAAGGAAGTATATGAAAATACCAAAGGTGTATATGAGAATTCGTAAATCGAAGGACAGACAATACTCTGGCCAAAATAAAGAGGACAAATAATGATCTAGAAAACGAAACATCGAGCAACACGACCCTTCTAAAACCGGAAGAGAGGGGTGAAGTCAAGAGCTCCGGAGGGGTTTTCAGTTCCTGCTGAACATGTGATACAAATCGTGTTACCGTTAAACAACAGACACATTATCTGACATTGTGCACCAGTATACGTAAATAAATATAAATAGTATGAATAAAACATTAACCCCCTACAAACAACTGGAAGTCAAGATGAACCGAAAATCGCGGAAATCACAAGACGAAATAAAAACTTGAAGACATGTAATTTGACAATACGAACCCCATTAAAACAAGTAGAAGAACGGGGGCGAATTTGTTTGATCCGGAAAGGTATGCAGTTTCTGCCCCACAATTGGCAACCGTTCTGGTACTCTTGTTACAAACCATGTGATAAGTCATGAATGACGATAAAACTGGATTGTGAATACGACAAACGGAACATATTATAGTCAGATCGGATTCTTTAAAAACTCGTTGTTTAAAGAGTCTAGCAGAATTTTATTAGTATTTAGTCCAACATACCTTTTCACCCTATTTCAGGGTCGCTGAATCCACAAATCTATGTTGGCCATTCTAAAAATATCGTTTAACGTCACAAAATGGCAGACAAAATGACTACCGAGAAAACAACATTTGAGAACAAACCAGCACTGTTCATTAATGAACCCTATGAGAGTAGGAATGTTGGAATAAAGCTATATTTTAGGTATCAGCTATTTTTTGTCTATATCACATGGTATCACCCCTCTCGGAGAGGGGGGTGATATCAGGGGCAAGTATCTATTGTATCACCAATCTGTAGGATAATAACCCGTTCTAGTGCATTTCCCTATGATTCGGATCAAAAACCTGTTAGTGAAATGACAATTGACATGCATTGTTACTTTATTTTTAATATTGTTTTAAAAGTATAAAGATCAAGATTACATAATACTCGAAAAATTATTGATGTTTTCTGTATATTAGCTTTAGTCGATAGTTTCTAAGCACATGCTAAACCATCGATAGTTCAAAATGGATATAAGCTAAATATTAGAAAACGATCTTTTTCTGGTCAATACGATGTTGACAAGTGTGTTCTTTGTCAGGAAAATAAAACAGATGCCCTAGAACATAAAATGCAAAGGGGAATTCAGATCCTGAAAGAACGTGCCTCTCAAAGACAAAAAATAAGAGACGTGCAATATTATGAGGCTAGAAAAGCTTCATACATCAGACGAAGTCTTTTGCCATAGAAAATATTATTATGAGTTCACTCATTAGAAACAAATCAAAACCTGTTGAAGCCAGAGCGGAAGGGCAAAAGGCATATGTTGAATCGCCAAAGCAGGAACATGGAGTTACATATTCGGATTTGATGGCTCCATCGACGTCCAAATACTCGAGTAGAAGATCTGTAAAACCAATCAATTGGAATCTATGCATTTTTTGTTAGACTTCCAACAAAGATAACTTGTTCAATATTTCAACGTTTTCTGTCAGCAATAAAATCTTGCAAGATTCAAAATTGGAAAACACTATGTGTTTATGTTTAGCAGGAGTTAACCATTTAATAGCTGCAGAAGGGAAATATCATACAAATGCCTCAATGCGTTCAAATATAATACACAGAAAATTTGGGTAGAATCAGACCTTTTGGGTCCCTGCAGCTGAGCAGGTGGTATCTGGAGAACACTATAACAGGGGAATGCGAGCACACAAAATTACTCCCCAGTCTCTCTGGAGATTGCTTCTTCCGCCATTGTTAGAATTCTTGAAAGATAGTGACAGAGAAATATTTGACGAAATTATTGCTATAAAGACAGATCACGTTTAGACAGAATTGTCAGTAGAAATGCTGCAGACTGATGCAGTACGACAGAAGATAACAGAATTCAAAACTACTAGTAATAGGGTTTAGTTTTCTGGATGAGTTATCTAGATATGGTCTATGTTTTGAATTTATTCTATAATAAAATATTATTTACACTACATAGTTGATATTCACTCACGCAGGGAGAGACGGTATTTGGGACTTATACTTATATACTTTTCGATGTATGCTTCCGTGGTTTTTCAGATACAACTACGCAAGATGGGGGAGCAGTCTATCTTGTAGATGCAACTCAGCTACCTGCTGAAATCCTGCAGGAATTTCGAGCAGGCCATTTTGTTGTAAGACAGTTGAATGCCAAGTATAATCAGGTTGATCCGGACCAAAGTCAGGAATGGCTCAATGCAACTGGAAAGAAAGTGGGTGGAATTGTCGGGATAACAAGAACTCCTAGGTGGTCTCTCTCGTACAACATGAGGTCTCATATCAGTTACTTGACTAAATCTATGTTTCATGTAAACCCAGAAGATTTAATGAATCACAAAGAAGCCACAAAGAGCAGACAGAAACTTGATTCGAAATAAGAGAATTCACTTTTCAGGGTCCTGACGAATTTTGGAATGTTTAATTTTACAAATGAGTCGGTGCATTTTATTAAACATAGCCACCAAGGATAAAGCCACAGATGTGATCAAAGAATCTCTCCTGAACGCTAGAAAGATTGGACAGAAGCAGCTAGAAGATTTTGTTAAAGATCGGCTTGTGTTAAAGGATGAGGAGCAATCACCTAAAATTCCACTTCGGACTCCCATCAGCAAGAGCAATCCACTAACAATAGCATCCTTGTATAAAATCCACACAAGTTCAAACCCAACTGAAAAGGGAAGATTGTTAAGGCTGACAGGAATACATTACATAGAATATAACCACCTTTAAAGCTGGAAGAGATGTCAACATGACAGAAATACTTAAGCATGGACTTATGCCAGTTCCGATAGCTATTGCGGAGACAAACGGGTCTCTTAGATCAGGGAATAAATCGTTGCTATTAGACATCCTGTTGAAAAACGTAGATACTAATGGTCTAATAGACTTTATTGATAGAGCTGCATTGATTATAGATGGCCAATTTCTTGTTCAGAGTTTGAAACACCAGGGCTTGATGACATTTGGTGTAGACATGTACGTGGGAGTCGTGCTAAGAAAAGGTGTTAGGTTTAGACGAATTGATCAACATTCGTACAGCCAATTAGAAGAGTAATTGAAAACCGTAACGTTCCTCTACCTTCTAATTTGCCAAGTTTTCTTTCTTTGCCTGAAAATAAAGAAGACTTGGCCTTCTTTTTGGCAACATAACTCATTCGGCAAGCTCCTGAAGGCAAAGTTGTGGTAACTGCAGGGGGGTTTATTTCCGAGGACCAGGCAGACAGCAATGACAAGAGCCTGAATTTAGATAACTTGAAGGCAACACATGAAGAGGCAGACACTCGCATGATTCTCCACATGCTTCATTGTAAAAATGTATCTAACTGCCGAACTATCGCTGTATCTGCAACCGATATCGATGTCTTTTTGCCTTTACTGCATCATGCTTACGGAATGGTTATCAAGATATGGATGATGGCAGGAACGTCTAAAAGCCCAAAGATTATACCAATACACTCTGTTTTAGAGACGAATTTGCCTACAAGACATATGGCCCAAAATTTATTGGCATTTCACTCAATTACCGACTGTGATACTACGTCCTTCTTCTATGAGATTTCGAAGAAAAGGGCGTATAAGGTTTATGAGCAAGATGCCAATCTTCTTGAAGGAATTGGAGAAGCACAACTAACTGACGAGAAGATCAAATTAGCCGAGGCTTTCATATGCAAACTTTACAATCAAGTGACTGATACATCTGATGAAGCTCGGGATCTGATGTTTTGAAAATCGAAGAGTCCAGAAAGTCTTCCCCCTACTAGTGATGCGTTGAAATTGCACATTGAGAGAGCCCACTTTCAAGCAAGTGCGTGGAAACAAGCGAATGTTATCAAGTCAGTTTTGCCTTCTCCTGTAACCATGGGTTGGAGCTTGGATGGTGATCGTTTAATATCACTTCTTATGACACTTGATCCGATGCCACAAGCATGTCTTGAAATGATATCGTGTCAGTGCTCCACTGGTTGTATAACTTTACGATGTAGCTGTAAAAAAGCCAAATTGCCATGCACAGACCTCTGTAAATGTCATCAGGGTAAACATGAACAATGTGTTAATTCTAGGATTGAGTACATCCGAAAATGCACGAAATAGTTATTTACGCATGCGCAAACAAGGTTTATATATATTAAAGTTACAATTCTGTTGTATTTAAGCATATTCATGCTATACCACTAGATTTAAACCGATTTCAATATATAAAAGGAAATTTGAGCCATGCTGAATTATTATCGATCGAAAATATTCGCGAGTTGGACCAAATACTAATAAAATGACGCTAGACTTCACCTTTTCAGGAAATTGGACCTGACTATTAGTGGTAATATGTGATACAAAATATTCTGTAACGGTTAGCAAAGTCAAGATGGCTGCCGTAAAACTTTCGAAGTTCAGTAGCTTCCTTATTAGCAGGAACCCTTTATCAAGATAATCATGATAGGAACCACACACTCTGGAATAGCGAACGAACTGACAGATATATACGTTACATGCAGGTGTAGCTGAAATGTTGCTACATATAAATGGAATGTTCACAATGGTAAAATTGAACTCATCTCATTGGCCGTAAAGTTTCGTTCTTAACCGTCAATATCAAGGTATAGGTCAACGTATGCAGCAGATATAAATGTTGTATCCTTTATTCCAAGATCAGTAATACAGACGATATCAACAATTAAAAAAATCACTGAACTTAGAATTATTTAGTAAAAGGACATCATCTACTAGTATGTAGCGGAACCTGAATTAATGTATCCGGCTTCTTTTGTTTTCTTGAGAAGCCCCTGCATGAGGAAAAGTTTGAAGATACCAAAGGGGTAATCAGATCTGTATATCTCAGATGAACAGACAATACAATGGCCACCACAAGATACCAAAGGGGTAATCACATCCGTATATCTAAGATGAACAGACAACACCTTGGCCACCACAAGATACCAAAGGGGTAATCAGATCCGTATATCTAAGATGAACAGACAATACCGTGGCCGCCTCAAGATACCAAAGGGGTAATCAGATCTGTATACCTAAGATGAACAGACAACACCATGGCCACCACAAGATACCAAAGGGGTAATCAGATCCGTATATCTAAGAGGAACAGACAACACCGTGGCCACCACAAGATACCAAAGGGGTAATCAGATCCGTATATCTAAGATGAACAGACAACACCTTGGCCACCACAAGATACCAAAGGGGTAATCAGATCAGTATATCTAAGATGAACAGACAACACAATGGCCACCACAAGATACCAAAGGGATAATCACATCCGTATATCTAAGATGAACAGACAACACAATGGCCACCACAAGATACCAAAGGGGTAATCACATCCGTATATCTAAGATGAACAGACAACACCGTGGCCACCACAAGATACCAAAGGGGTAATCAGATCCGTATATCTAAGATGAACATACAACACAATGGCCACCACAAGATACCAAAGGGATAATCACATCCGTATATCTAAGATGAACAGAGAACACCCTGGCCACCACAAGATACCAAAGGGGTAATCACATCCGTATATCTAAGATGAACAGACAACACCGTGGCCACCACAAGATACCAAAGGGGTAATCAGATCTGTATATCTAAGATGAACAGACAACACCATGGCCACCACAAGATACCAAAGGGGTAATCACATCCGTATATCTAAGATGAACAGACAACACCGTGGCCACCACAAGATAGCAAAGGGGTAATCAGATCCGTATATCTAAGATGAACAGACAACACCATGGCCACCACAATATACCAAAGGGGTAATCAGATCCGTATATCTAAGACGAACAGACAACACCGTGGCCACCACAAGATACCAAAGGGGTAATCACATCCGTATATCTAAGATGAACAGACAACACCGTGGCCACCACAAGATAGCAAAGGGGTAATCAGATCCGTATATCTAAGATGAACAGACAACACCCTGGCCACCACAAGATACCAAAGGGGTAATCATATCTGTATATCTAAGATGAACAGACAACACCTTGGCCACCACAAGATACAAAAGGGGTAATCACATCCGTATATCTAAGATGAACAGACAACACCTTGGCCACCACAAGATACCAAAGTGGTAATCAGATTCGTATATCCAAGATGAACAGACAACACCGTGGCCACCACAAGATACCAAAGGTGTAATCACATCTGTATATCTAAGATGAACAGACGACACAATTGCCAAAAGATACCAAAGGGGTAATCAGATCCGTATATCTAAGACGAACAGACAACACCATTGCCAAAAGATACCAAAGGGGTAATCAGATCCGTATATCTAAGACGAACAGACAACACCGTGGCCACCACAAGATATCAAAGGGGTAATCAGATCCGTATATCCAAGATGAACAGACAACACAATAGCCAAAAGATACCAAAGGGGTAATCAGATCCGTATATCCAAGATGAACAGACAACACAATAGCCAAAAGATACCAAAGGGGTAATCAGATCCGTATATCCAAGATGAACAGACAACACAATAGCCAAAAGAAAAAGTACAAAAGGACAAACAACGATCTACAAAACATACATATAAAACTAAAGATCGAGTAACACGAACCCCACTAAAAACAGGGGGTGAACAAATGTGCTCCAGAATGGTCAGCAGTTCCTGCTCCACTAGTGGTACCCGTCGTGTTAATCTAGCTATAAACCCGGTGATAAGTAATGAATGCAGAAAGGAACGGGAAGTGTTTACAAGTGGAACATATCCTGTTTATCTACAAGATCTTCTGACTGTGTACAAGCCGACAAGATCGCTGCGATCAGAAAATGCTACGAGAATTCAGACACCACGAGTGAAAACAAAGTCGTGTGGTGTTCGACGATTCGATATGGCAGCTTTTACTCTTTGGAACAATCTTCCCGGTGACTTAAGGGTTCTAGACTCTGTTGATATTTTTAAATCTAAACTGAAAACTCATTTATTTGGGTTAGCTTATCATGACTTTTTATGAACTTTTCATATCATTTTGGTTTTATAGATGTTTCACTGATATTTTAGCATACAGTATATTTTTTCAGATACCGTCTTTTTGTAATGTAATTTTAAAAAGCGCATTTTCACATTTTAATTTCGACTGCGTAGTTTTTAATTTTCTTTTTCCTTATTGATTTTGGTTCTAATTGCCATGATTTTTTTTTTTATTTCATTGAGGTTTTATTGAATGCTTCAGTGTTTTATGGTACTTTTCACACAGTATAATTTATTAGATATATGTATTTATATGGTTGACATATTAAATTGATTGTAATGCGCTTAGAGTAATTTTGAATTAGATAATGCGCTATATAAATACTGTAAATAATAATAATCCGTGGTCATTTGTGACACAGATATTCCATAATGGTCAACCAAGTCATGGTGGCGACAGTAAGACATTCGAAGTGATGACTTCAACTTAAATAAGAGGAACCCTTGGATCAGTAGCTTCCTTGTTAGCATCAACCCTCTATCAAAGAAATCCTGATAGGAACTACAAACTCTGGAATATCGTATCAACTGAGAGATATATACTCCATGTGCAGGTGCTGCTGGAATGCTGCGATATGCATAGGAATAGAAAGTTCATAATGGGAAAATTGAAATCATCTCTGTTTTCGTTCTTAACCGACCATCAGTGTCAATATCGAGGTGTAGGTCAAGGTATGAAGCAGACCTATCCTTTATTCCTTTATCTGTGGTATCCTTTATTTCAAGCTCAATGGGATAGATACGATAAAGAAATCACCATGAATCGCCACAACATCGCCAAATTGGCTCATATATGTACTTATTGTTATATCAGCAAGTTCTATAGGGGCATCTTTTATGTTAATGTTTGTGATTTCTTTTCCCCCATCCATACATTTTAAGTGTTGCTTTTGAACTTCGACACCTTCTACCAACAATGTCATTTTTAGTAACGATACAGTCTCGTTCTGTTATTTGTATAGCCTTTATGCGGTCTGTTTCAATTGTACGTTCAATTTGTTCTAAGATTTCTGCATGTGTAATACCCTTGATATGTTTTGTGCTATAATGAATGGACCGCTTTCTTTGTATAAGATGATGGTTTGTCGCCATATTGTAAACAGACGAGTGTCGATGAACAGAAAGTAAATGTCAATTCACATTCACGGCTTGTTTACATTTCATTTCACTTTCAAACGGTTACGAAATGTATCAAAATGTCTGTAATATCGTTCTACCTGAAAACAGTGTTACATGATAGGTTGTAAACAAATATTTATATCAAATACACAAAGCCTGTTGAAAATGCGCCCTTTCACATCAAGGACAGATAATCCAAAAACATCCGGGCCCTCTTTATTGGGATGTACTGTATGTAAAATAAAGTGACTTACGATTGAAAGAATCTGCTTGAAGATATATACAAAAATAATGATACCAAGTTAAGAGAATGCTAATTTTCAAAATTATGTAACTAATACCCCGTTCACACTTGAAAATTTGCCTTGGGGCGAACCCGGGTTAGTTAATCCAGATTAACTAACCCGGGTTCGCCTCTGTTCACACTTGTTATGATATACATATAATTACGATTTGTCCCACTATGGGTTTTTACCTTTGCCAAAATTAACCACGTATGCACGAAAAATGTAAACAGCGTCTGTTACAACAAAATGGAAGCCCACCGCAGTAATCTCCTTTTGTTTCATATTTTTACTTTGATAAGAAAAAGTCGCAATCGTATTCGGCAGTATAGAAAGAAAATATAGAGTGCCAGACAAAGAGGAAATATAAATTTTGTGAGGACTAGGCATGCATTATTTGCCCAGCACGTAATTTTTAAAGAACAGACAGCCAGAGTAGCGTCATCTTTGTTTTGACAGACGCCAGGAAGCGTCACGTGTCTCCATAGCAACAACTTCACTTTAACTTCACTTAGATAACCGCGGTAACTAACCCGGGTTCACCCAGCATTAACTCCACCTCGATTGAGGGGTAATGATAACCCGGATTCGCCCCGGTATAAAGCGTTCACACTTATACAATTTAACCCGGATTAATTAATTCGGGTCGAACCCGGGTTAGATTGCCATAGTGTGAACGGGGCTTAAGATATTATTGTGAAGGGGGATGTTATCGTGTTTAACGCTATTTTCAACAATATTTCAGTTATATCATGGCGGTCAGTTTTAATGATGGAGGAAATATGAGTACCCGACAGAAGTTAAACATAGTACTAATTAAATTTACCTCTGGTCCTTTTTGACACAAAATCAGATCTCTATTCTGATTTTCTTCTAATTATATACAACATGTTTATTTAAGGATTGATCTCATTTTTTTTCTCCGTTCATGAAGAAATAAACTCAAAAATGTGGTACACACTGGGTAACCCGCGTAGCGGGTTACGCAAGGGTGTGTGCCACATTTTTGAGTTTATTTCGAATGAACCGAACAAAAAATTGTGATCAAACCTTAAATATTAATTCCTAATTATTATTTTTTTCTTGTCCTAAAAATATTTTGACGGATAATAATTGCTTAAGAAGAATTAAAATAAAAAAAATTCCCAATTGAGACCCCAACATGTGACTTCCGGTTAAAATTTTTATCTATGACATGATGGATACAAAATTCTAACCAATCAAATTCAAGCATTTGTTACAAATTTGTTTATTTTATTCATATTTTTATTGCTATATAGTATATCTCTTGTTTTCACCTCCTTCTAATTTCTGAATGCCAGGATGTAGAGATAAAAGAATGCATGGATGTAGATTCTACGTGTTTTTTTTTCATTCGTCACTGATTATCAAATATCTCATACTATGAAACCAGCTGCGGAATGCAATGCAATGTGACGAGTATAGATTTATTGTCCAAAAAAATTAAATCATACATTTGTCCATAGCCTATAATTATTTAACTGAAAAATACGGCAGGTGATGGTAAACACATATTTTTTTCATGTTCTATATCATGAGTATATTGTCTAGATCTTGAAATAAAGAAATTGCATGATTTGAAAAAAAAATCAAAAATCAATAAAATGGGGATACATGCTCTGTCTATTTCATTCATGAAATTTTATTTTACAGAACAATTGCACGACTATACATGTAGATAATGGACATATGACAATCACTAGATGTTGCATAAATTCAAATAATACTTCATGTTTTACTAATATCTAAATCCTAATAACTAAATACAGCTCGTCACTAACCACTAAAAGACGAGGTTTTTACCGCACATCACCCACAATAAGAGGCCAACAAACCAAAACAATCTGTTCTCTCCCTCTATATCACTGAATTGGATTAAACTTACAAAAAAGACAGTAAAAACACAAAGGCACAATAACAAAAGCTCGAACTACAGGAACACGACATATCATTTGGGTAAAGCCAATATACGTTTGGGCCAAACTTAAGTTGCATTTAAAATCAATATGATTTTGAGCTTCATAATGTTTCTCTCCGAACACTACAGGTTGAAAGCGTGTTTGACTTAAGTATGTATTCCGCGAACATAATCTGCAAATTGTGCACATCTAGAATCTTGTGGGACATCATTAAACAGTTCATCCATAAAACTGATTGCACCATCAGAAAAAAATCCCGAATGACCATGTGCACTGTTTGGCCCAAACGTAATTGTTTTCTAGCCCAAATAATATTGTGGTGGCGCTCATCATAATGTGACCCAAATGTAATTCACCCGACCACGTGCCCCGGAAGGAATTAAAGACCAATATGTTGGACAAATATGAAATTTATTTACGACCAACCAAGGTGGAGACCACATAGACGTTAGTTCTAAACTATACAGACATGAGGGCGGTATGGGTCAACCGGGTCAACGATCATTGACTGCTATTGGAAAATTTACCTGACTGGGCATGCGCAAGAGTAATATGGACATGGAGTCGACCTCTCCTAAAAAGTGGAAATAGTTATTGGAAGAATGAACTAAATTAATAATTTTTTTTATTAGAATAACGAAAAATCCAAATATCTTTTAAACTATAGATTTTTGAACAGCAAACTAAACGAGAGTTTTATTTAGAATTATGAGTGCTAACTAAAACTGTTACAGTAATGCTTCTTATTGTTTTGGCTGAGGCTGCACTCAGATAAGGAAATAAAAGATTATCTTAAAATATCAAAGTCTAAACTTACTCTAACTCTCATTGATCTTGGATATACTTATAAAACAAAATTGATGATAATCGAAGAGTTCTGTACGATCAAGTGTCTATTATCAATGATAGGTGTAATTATCTGAGAAAGATCAAATCTTTTAGGAAGGGTATGATATCGTGTGCATGGATGAAACATGGGTCAACCAAAATCACTGCACAGATATATGTGGCTTCCGAATGATGGGTCTGATGCTTCAAAAATACCATCGGGTAAAGGCAAACGTTTGATTGTTTTGCATGCAGGTACGCGAAGTGAGGGTTTGACTGAAAGCTGCGATTTAGTGTTTCTGGCCAAATCAAAGGATGGTGCCTATCACCAGGAGATGAATAGTGTTGTCCTTCTTGAATGGTTTGAAAATCAATTGATGCCTGCTCTGAAAAATCATAGCTTGGTTGCGTTAGATAATGCAAATTATCACAATGTTAAAACAGAATATACGGTGTGCCCAAATTTTAGTTAGAAAAAACTGTTCTCCAAAACTATCTTACACAACACAACATTCCTTTTTCTGCAACTGATACCAAAAAAGTATTATATGAAAAAAAAGACCCCAGTTATTTATTTACACGGGCATGAAGTAGTAAGAACCCTCGTTCGACACTGAACTTAACCCGATAGAATTAATATGGGCGCACGTCAAAGGTTTCGTGGCTAAAAACAATACCACCTTCCGATTAAAAGATGTTAAAGAACTCACGTACTCCGCTTTCGGAAAAATTACAAAAGATGTGTGGACAAAAGCAGAAGAACATGTGGTCAAAATTGAAAAAGAATACTGCAAAGAAAACTGTATAGATAGAAGTGTCACATAACCTATTATCATTCAATTTTTGTGATGATGACTCGGATGACGACACGGGTTGAAGTATAATCATACTAAGTATAATAGACAGAGAAAAAAAATGTAAAAATCGAATAAATGTCACGTTAGTCAATGCCGAAAATATTTGGAACATGTGTCTGCCAATTCATTAAGGTTTAAGAACAGTTGTAACTGTTGAAACTATCTGGGGTCAGATGAATTATTTAAAGGGGCATTATCTGCCAAATCATAAATTTTTGCTACCCATACAAACTATCAGATATGATTGATGCCTTAATAAAACGTGTTTCTATAACTTATAAATGTTATGAAATGTACGCGCATCGGGGAATAAACGTGCAACTACTCGTGTTTTGAGATCAATCAAGAAATGGACGCCATCTTATTAATTATCGACATTGTTTGCGGAGTTTGTCGAATTGTCATTAAATCAGTACAACAATGCACTTATTTCTTATTTTTGGTGAATCTGCTTTTAGTCGTTGTTAATTACGGACAAAGAACCATGCAAGTTGGCAGTTAATAAGCGACTAAATACAAATTATTCGTTTTTACCTGTCACTAGTAAGGTCAATTGCATACGGAAAAAGCGAGGTCAAATTATTCGCTTGCAAACAAATCGATGGTAATTTTCGTTCTCAAAAGGCGGAAAGTGGTACGATAAGATGTTTAATGTCAACTATTTACCTTTATTTCATCATTTTAAAGCTATTTACCAATTTCCAAAGTATATATATTTTTTGGTCAAAATCGTAGCTAATGCCCCTTTAACTTATATTGATTATAACACATAAATAATACACAAAACAACTTGACACAAAAAAAAGATAAACAGTCACAGTTTATAATCCAACCGAAAACCAAACACAAAACGGGCCTCGTATTCATGAAAAGTCAAAACAAACAAACACAAAGGTCGAAACTTTGGATTCCTGTCTTGGATAAGCATTTCGAAGTGGAATAGGTTAAATATATATATCCAAACTTTTAGCTCACGTTTGAGTTGAAAGATATAACTTGGTTTAGTAGAATAGTTACGTAAAACAATTGCAAGTATCACTGATTACATCGATAATTTTTGCAGTTTTTATGTATATTTTACCAATGTTAAGTTGAAGGTTTGGTAAACTAGAGGCTCAGATGAGCCTGTATCGCTCACCTGACATAACTAAGTCCTCATAAGAATGTCTGCATGCCGAATACATCTAAGTTACTATTAAAATCGCATAGGGTTCTATGTTAAAACTATGTCTGCTCATGGCAGCCATCTTGGATGGAGGTCGTGGTCACCGGACACAATTTTAAAAGTATACTACCCAAGGACCATCCATGCCATATTTGCTTTAAATTGGCTGACTGGTTTCAGAGGAGAAGACTTTTAAACAATTTTCCCATAGGGTCCTATGTTAAAACTATGTCCGCTGATGGCGGCCATCTTGGATGGAGGTTGGGTTCACAGGACATAATGTTGAAAGTTGACCACCTAAGGACCATTCATGCCATGTTTGCTTTAAATTTACTTGCTGGTTTCAGAGGAGAAGACTTTTAAACATTTTTTCCATAGGGTCCTATGTTAAAACTAAGTCAAGTCATGGCGGCCATGTTGAATTTCCGATCAGCAAATGATTCACAAGTTTTGTACAGGACCACCAAATGATCATTCCTATAAAGTCAAAATTCAATTGGCTGAGTGGTTTCTAACAAGAAGATTTTTAAAATTTCGACCAATCAGAACACATTATGGGCCCTGGCAGTCATGTTGGATTTTCGATCAGCGCCAAAAAGAAAAATCTTGTATATGATCATCTAATGAACATTTCTGCCAAGTTTGGTTCAAATCTGTTTCGTGGTTTCAGAAAAAAAGATGAAAATGAGAAATTCCCATAGGGTCCAATGTTAAACTAAGTCGAGTCATGGCGGCCATCTTGAATTTCCGATCAGCAAATGATTCACAAGTTTAGTACAGGATCACCCAATGATCATTCCTGTAAAGTCACAATTCAATTGGCTTAGTGGTTTCTAACAAGAATATTTTTAAAATTTCGACCAATCAGAACACATTATGAGCCCTGGCAGCCATGTTGAATTTCCGATCAGCGCCAAAAACAAACATCTTGTATATGACCATCTATTGAACATTTCTGCCAAGTTTGGTTCAAATCTGTTGCGTGGTTCCAGAAAAAAAAAGATGAAAATGTGAAATTCCCATAGGGTCCAATGTTAAACTAAGTCGAGTCATGGTGGCCATCTTGAATCTCCGATCGGCAAACGATTCACAAGTTTTGTACAAGACCACCCAATGATCATTCCTGCAAAGTCACAATTCAATTGGTTTAGTGGTTTCTGACAAGAAGATTTTCAAGGTTTCAACCAATCAGAACACATTATTGGCACTGGCAGCCATGTTGAATTTCCGATCTACACCAAATACATAAATCTGGAAGAGGACCATCCAATGAACATTTATGGCAATTTAAAAATGTACTAAATTTACGAGGATTTTTTAATTAGGAAGTTGCACAATCTCAAAACTCATTTTTGGTTCCGTTTCTTACATGTATATAAATTAAAAATGTCATACAGAATCGAACAAAACGACAATGATATATTCTTCATATTATATGATATATGAAGACTTCATTTTTTCACTATTAAAGACAGAAGTGCTATATATTTAGTGAACAAATAAAAATAATGAAAAAAGTCCAAGTCCAAGCAATTTTTCAGGTAAAAAAAAACAAAAAATCAATGAACTCAATAGTGCGTGTAGGAGATGGTGACGGGCTCTACGGAGAACAATGGAATCTTTCGGTTGACCGTCGAGTTTCTATTGTCCTCAGGGATTAAAACCCACGACCGCAGGCTGTTCTCTTTTATAGACTTATTCCCCACGTATTTCATAAAACTTTGTCAAAATATACATCCAAAAACTCCTTTAAAATGCGATTTTTCTATATGAGCAGTGCCAAATACGTTCACTTTCTGGTCTGCAAACTTCCAAATTAAACTAGCACCCTTGATTCTATACACAACTCTCGTTTACACTTCTACTTTAAAATCTACACAGTTTAAAATATATTTCAAATTTTCGTTATTCTAATAGAAAAATTATTACTTTAATAGTCGATTGATAAAAAAAAAACAGCAGTAAAATACGAATGTCCTTATTTTTAAAATTAATTCCACAAACTGAGACTGTGCTTCGTCAAAAAATGAAACGCTTAACAAGGGTTGAAAGGTTGTAATTTTGCGTGATTTAGATTCAATATCATTTAGTGTTAATATGTATGTAACCTTTTTTCAATTTGTTTCGTAATGACCACTCTACCATATAAAGATAAATAAGTTTCCGTAATTAGTTCATGATCGTACCGCTTTTATCTTTTTAAACCGACGTGAACTTTGTTTTTGTGGATAATAGAAACTGAACAGAACTTGCATGATTCGCAATAAGGCTGTCACTATGCATTTCACTGACGACTTTGCAGTATTGCACACAAAGAAATAAGATCTTAGAGAAAATGGAACATTATGAGGTTAAAATCATGTAATCATATAATTACTTCGTTTGTCCGGGATTCATCCTTTTTAAAGTATCACGCAAGTCATTTTCTCAATGGGACTACTTTTATAATAGGTTAGTATATCAATGCGCCATAATTTCATTGGGTGACAACCTATTATGGTTATTTGATATATTTATGAGTTGCGAAGTCAATATTTGCATGTAAATTATTCTCCCTAGATAACAATGTTAAAATTGTTTTATGTAACTATTTATAACATTTTCATTTAAGAAAACTTATTTCGTGAAATTGTAATATTTTCACTCTCGTGAATATATACACAATAAGTAATTACAGTTTGTTGTATGTTAGGCGGATTAATATTTGACGAAAATAATACTTCTTTTATTAACTTTAAAATTATCATAATGTCAACAATATGTTTTATTTCTAAGAATCTCATAGATGAGGAATTTGATTTCTGAAAATTGTTCACACCACGATATTGCTGAAATACTGCTAAAGTTGGTGTTGCACACCAATCAATCAATCATAATGTCACAGAGACCCTGTTACAATGTGGTCTATGTACAAAACAACTATTATCCTTACATTTCTTTCATTGCGATTTTTTTTAGTTGGGAACAAAATATTTGTTTTTATAAAAAGCGTTGATATGTATATTATTTATTCGTTCAAGGAAAAAAGATATATTGACAATCCCGATCTCTATATTATAATTCGGTCACATGAAATAATCGAACTACTTATAAAACAGTAAAACGTCCGACATTGCCAGACAAAAAATACCCCGTTGAATCGGAACATGGAATCTGAAATATAATGCATAAACCCCAGATTTAAATATGGAGACAAAGTTCTGATTGCATATTTTTCTAAATGTAACAATGAAATATTTTACCGCTGAACTAATATATTGATCACTTTGATTTAGGCTTATCTTCAAAACACTGGAATCGCATACTTGCCAAACCAGGAACATAATCTTGACGAGTGGCATAAACTTCAGGAGTGACCAATTAAATACCTGCCTAGCACATTGCTTTAAGGACTAAGAACGGAGACCAATTGGCCATTTCGTTTTAGGCCTATCTTCAAAACACTGGAGTCACATGCTTGCCAAACCAGGAACACTGACGAGTGGCATAAACTTCAGGAGTGACAAATTAATGATCTGCCTAATGTCATAATCAACTCAGTTCTACTTCTCATAATACACTTGTCTGTTCTACTTGTCACTGCTCTATATGTTACTATGCACACTTTTCCCTGGTAGGCTGCTATAAATGTTAATAAGAAAAGTTTGAAGATACCAAAGGGGTAATTAGAATCCGCATATCGAAGAAAAACAGACAACACAATGACCAACAGAAAAGGGCAAACAAAGATCTACAAAACATACACATAAAACTAAAGATCGAGTAACACAAACCGCACTAAAAACCGGGTGTGAACTCAGGTGTTCCGGAAGGGTAGGCAGTTCCTGCTCCACTATTTGATATTATTTGTTGTATGGTTTCTTCCCATGGTTAACCGCATCGGTGGTGTAATGGTTAGCGTGCCTGCCTATATTACAGTAGATCGTGGGTTCGAGCCGTGGTCAGGTCAAACCAAAGACTTTGAATTTGTTGCTTCTCAGCTAAGCACGTAGCATTAAAGAGCACGAGCAAAGACTGGTTGTCTCGAAATCAGAAATAAGTGTCCGAATGGAGCGATGCATCTTCGCTAGCCATGGGTTACGATTCAGGTCCCCCTTCTCTTCACCCTTGGCGGATCTAGAATACATTTTGAAATTCGCGCGCAATACCACCTGGTGGTTTATCGAAGTTGTTCCCCTTAGATAGTCGTCATCGCCAGCCAATCAAAATCGTTTTGTTATACATATGTTGGAGAGTAGGAAATGGCCGCGCCCAGTGAAGAAAAACTTATTTATGATACATTTAATTTGGAAGCACTTACTGTCAACCAAGTGAAAAGTTTTGGGCAATATTTCGTGACAGAGTCGACACAACACTGTGGCCGCTGCCATATTTGTTTACATTTCGTCCATAACATGTGCTCCGTGTAAAACGTCTTCTGATTGGATACGTGTACTGGTAGCCGTAACCAATGAAATATTAATGCACGAATCCTCAAAATGTATTCTAGATCCGCCAAGGGTGAAGAGAAGGGGGACCAGAATCGTAACTCTTGGCTAGCGAAGATGGGAGCGATATGTCTACCAGCTGATTGTTGTTGAAGTGCGTTGGTCTAGTACAAAGCGGACATCATCATTATTTCATTGAATGTAACTTAGTCTCATCATGATATAGCTGAAAATGGCGTTAAACAAGAATTACTCACTCGCTCGAAGTGACAACTATCTAAGTATGGGTCTTATTTAATTCAATATGTATTTCCATAGAAAGCAATTTGACTTTCTTAACATATACCATGCATGTTTTTTGGTAAAAGGTTAGTGTGATGGTGTTTAACGCCACTTTCAACAAAATTTCAGCTATATCGTGGCGGTTAGTTTTATTGATAGAGGAAACCGGAGTACCCGGAGAAAACCACCAACCTGCCGCAAGTCACCGACAAACTTTATCACACAATGTTGTATCGAATACAACTCGCCTGATCGGGATTCGAACTCACATTGCACAGATAGTTGTTAATCTAATTACCATACGATTCCGACCACGAAGGTCCCTGTTTTGGTAAGATTATACATGTTGTTTTATTAATATTTCATCGTTATTTTGTCAAGACCCCATGTTATCGTGTTCAATTTAAGCCTCATGTTGTTTTGATATGACCTCAGGTTATTTTATTAAGACCTCATCTTATTTTATTAATACCTCATGTTATTTTATTAATACCTCATGTTATTTTATTAAGACCTCATCTTGTTTTATTAATATCTCATGTTATTTTGTTAAGACCTCAGGTTATTTTATTAATACCTCATGTTATTTTATTAATACCTCATGTTATTTTATTAATACCTCATGCTATTTTATTAATACCTCATGTTATTTTATTAATACCTCATGTTATTTTGTTAAGACCTCATGTTATTTTATTAAGACCTCATCTTATTTTATTAAGACCTCATCTTATTTTATTAATACCTCATGCTATTTTATTAAGACCTCATCTTATTTTATTAATACCTCGTGTTATTTTATTAATACCTCATGTTATTTTATTAATACCTCATGTTATTTTATTAATACCTCATGTTATTTTGTTAAGACCTCATGTTATTTTATTAAGACCTCATCTTATTTTATTAATACCTCATGCTATTTTATTAATACCTCATGTTATTTTATTAATACCTCGTGTTATTTTGTTAAGACCTCATGCTATTTTATTAATACCTCAAGTTATTTTATTAAGACCTCATCTTATTTTATTAATACCTCATGCTATTTTATTAATACCTCATGTTATTTTATTAATACCTCATGTTATTTTGTTAAGACCTCATGCTATTTTATTAATACCTCATGTTATTTTGCTAAGACCTCGTGCTATTTTGTTAAGACCTCAGTATTACAACACGAAAATTAAATCCAAATTTACATGGCCTTACCTGGTTCAAATGAATATGGATTTTAATAATAATGATGATGTGTTCTATTAAAAAAACAATAATGTACAAGAATAAGATAAAGTGCATCGTGTTTACGTCAGTTTCCTTAGTTCGTGCATCAATGTATGAAAGCAAGTGCATTACGTAGATGAAAAATGAAGATCAAATGATCAACTCCTTTTGAAGAAATACCAACAAGTGCTGTTTAAGCTGCCATAATACTCCCTAATCTGCATCTCTAAAACGGAAGGGCAAATCTCTAGATAGAAACCTGGTTATCACACCAATAAATAACGGAAAATGACATGTGCACCTTGTGTTAGAAGGTCTGGTTCTCCTGACGGACTTATTGTCAGGGTCAATAAAACTATTATTCTGATTAACTGAATTATAGTTAACAAGATCAGGCGAGAAGGTTACGTAAATGGCATCAGCAGAAACCATCTACAAACAGACCTAGTCTTTGTGAATATACATGTTACTTGTAAATGCACTTGAAGGTTTAACAATAGTTGTATTATATTGCAATTCCTCAGTGGGTTTTTTCGTACACGGACTGGTATTTCCTTTGATAATAATTCGATTTCAGATGACGGTAATTAGGAAAGGTTGCAACATACAAAACAAGTTAATTCGGAACTATTTCACCTATTCCTACGCTTGTTCACCAATTTGCAGAATATGCAAGTGTGAAATTAGATTAGAAGGAAATATGCGGGCACACTAAACTGTGATCTTTAATATCTTGTGTTTTATGGCATGTGCTAATGGAACCAACGTTTGACAAGGCTAGCAATAAGACACAAATACTTTATTACGAATAATTTATGGACTTTGTCTGAAATATATAAATCACCGATTGTTCCAATATTATGTCTAATAAATTTATTTTGGATATCATAGAAAATCACAATATTTTGATTTTTTAGGGTATTTATATTGCTGACTTCCCAAAACATTCAGAACTCACAATATTTTGATTTGTTAGCGTATTTATATTGTCGACTCCCCAAAACTTTAAGAAATCGCAATCTTTTTTTGTTATCTTAAAATCTTCGTCAACCATAGGCAATTTCACTTCTGTGATATTATGGGGATTTTGTTTGAATTCTGTCATTCCTATCAATAATTCCTGGGCATGGTTTTTTGTCTGCTTTCATTCGTTTTTGGTTGTCTAAACTGAAATATCGCTAACGTTGGCGTTAAACACAAATCAATTCAATCTATGCTGGAATCTTGGTATCAGTATGTGCAATGCATATGAATATAAACATATTTTAAACTATCAAGTGGGATACATAATACCTAAGCCAAAAGAAATACTTTCATAATTGTATTAAACAATATTTTAGCTAAATATAGAACGGGGACACGACAGGACTATACAAGGCATTAGTTCATGGTATGTGTTTGAATTCGTCTCGGCGGATGCATGTTGTACCCCCAAGACACACATCTATATTGTAGATCCCGAAGCGAATCTGTTAACTTTCTTTTTAGCGTTTCGTCATATCTGCATTGCCGTTGGAAATCGTATTACCTATTAATAAGACTAATCCCGCCGCCGTGCCTGTACCACTCCACAAACCTGGATTTCCATAAGCATGTGTTGTGGTCTTCCAATGATTCGAGTTGAGAGTTAGGTCCTCCTTTTGATGGTGTAATGGGTGTAAACACTGGCTAAACTTTCTTTTCACAAACGTATTGAACGAATCGAAAAACATGAAGTTGATCATCATGGCAGACAGTATGAAAGTCGGATGCAATCAGGTTAATTAACGAAAGACAATGTGAAGCCATCAGCTTGCATCGTTTGCATGCAAATGTAACCTTTACTGAGGTCTCTGTTGGTTTTCTTCCTGCTAAATACGTTTTAATTATTTGGCATTCCAAACGTTCGACGGTTCGTACATAAGAAGGCTAGTCCAGGCCAAACGTTCGACGGTTCGTACATAAGAAGGCTAGTCCAGGCCAAACGTTCGACGGTTCGTACATAAGAAGGCTAGTCCAGGCCA
>MJUT01064991.1:2286-18705 GCA_002080005.1 Gigantidas platifrons | reverse complement strand
TGTAAATATATTATGTATATATATGTAGATTCTGAGGTAAAATAAACAGGCTAATTATGAACTAATCATGACAACTTGCCTTTCATTTAATATGCCTTGCAATGTCGTATAAAATACTTCTGACCTCTCGGTTCACCCTGCGTATTGATAGACGTTTCTTTGAGAAGGGAATTTGTCTTTTACAAATTATGCATGATGGTGCATTATATATCTAGTTTAATCAGCCCGTCTTTCATAATAGACGGTCGTAACTTATACTTTAGTAGTCAGAAAATCATCACTATCTGTCAATGGGCATTGTCAACTAAAATTCTGCAAATTTTTTTTATTTATATAGTGACTAGACTCGGGAATCATATTTGTCTTAATTGCGGCAGGCATGCACTGATTTTACCTACAACTTGTTGCAAATAATTGCTTGTTGTTTAGAATTGTCAATTACGTGAGAGATTGAATTCAAAATACAAATACAACATGGAAATATATTTATACAAATAAGAATTTGCTACATTCTTTGAAACTGTCTACAAATTCCGGAGCCCCTGTTTCATTCCCTTTCCATCGGGAGTTCATGTTGTTCGCATGTGTTATATGATTGTATTTTTTGAATGTTGATGTTTGCTTCTTGTTTCCAGGGATTTATATATGTCATTGGATGTTGGTTCTTGGTTGCTCATTCGGTTTTTCTTATTTTATAACATGCCTTTAAGATTCAATCGGAGATGACTAAGCGATCTAAGGAAGCTGGATGTTGAACATTTTCGGGAAAATCCACACATAGCTCTTGAAACATTTAAAGACTTTTACTCATAATATTTGGAACATATCTAAATCGAGTTTACATGTGCCCTTTTGTGTGATTTTTTAAATATTTTTGAGCCACGAACACTTCAGACCATTGACCCTTCGGACTATCGATTGATTGATTTTTGGTGTTTAACGCCATGTGCACGTTCAGCTATAATTCAGCTATATCATGGCGACTAGTTTTAGTGGTGGAAGAAGCCGGAGTACCCGGATAGAACCACTGACCATGGTCAAGTAACTGGTAAACTTATCACCTGCGGCTGTGAATCTCTGACTATCGACCTTTCGGACCAATGCCCTGGAATCAAACCAAATACACAAAATTTTGCTTAATGACATCTACATCTATGTGTTGACTTGAAAAGGGTCGTTGACCCATCACTCAAGTGTGTAAATACTGTTTTGTCATTCATTTCAATAGTAAATATATTTTGTGATAAAGACAGGTAATGGCTATATATATAAATCAGGCCATTCAGGGAAAGGGTAGGGATGTCAAGCAAATAAAAAAATTAAAAAAATCAAGCATGTGTTGTTTATCACGAGAAAGGTATTTTTATTAGAAACACAATGATGTAAATATTTTTTCAATGCTTGGAGTCATTCAAAAGTTACAGCTCTTTGAGTAGGACCACCGTCAGCAAAAGTGTCTGTCAAAATCTGCCGTTTTTTTTATTTTTCAGGTGGTCTTTCAAAAATTAAGAATGTCACTAGAAAACATACACTTAAGTATGATTTCATAAGTATTTTGGCTTATGCTTCCGCCAAAGTTGCATCAGGCAGACGAGTTTTGTAATCAGTTGATTTAACCGGTTTATTTTTAGCGAAGGTTTTGTTTCTTTTTGCTAATCGAGGTCACTTGCAAGCATTAAAAGTACATGATTTAAAACTTTTATGTCCGAGTCAATTGCGCGATTTAAAAGACCGGAAAATCAAAGTCATAATTTAAATTAAAAAAATATATATCGGTGAGGAAATGAGAATGTTGCGGAAATATCAACTCGCCGTCTGGCTATCAATACGGAATTAGTTATCGCAAAGATTCGCTTAGGACTATTAACATTTTGTTGTTTTTTAATTATACTGAGATGGTTAAATTCTTTTAAAAATATGGTCCTGGGAGGTCCCATTCAATCTGAAGTAAATTATTCGTTACTAAACATTAGTGATTTTAAATTACGATGAAAGCAATTAAATTACCAATAAATTACACGGAAAAATATATCATCCACTTTAAGGACCTCAAATGATTACAAAAGGGCATTGTTTTCAAATATTTTAATGAAAATAACGTGATCCGAGCTAAATTTGCAGCAGCCATGTGATGCGTTTCTCTCAAGATGGCATCGATTTTTCAGTCAGAAGCAAACAAACAACAAGAAATAAATTGTTCGTAAAGAAATATTATGGATGCAGAGAAATATGAATGTTTTAATAATGTTGTGGGACCGGAAGTGGCAAAGATATAAAGCCAGCCTTAATCGGCTGAGCTAGGGAAGTACTTCTTTGGCTCAGAAGGTTAGAGCGTTGGCTGAAGGTCAACCTATTTGTTGAGGTATTCCCGGTCCCAGGTAGCAGGGCTACTACAATGGTACTGCGGGTAACCGCTACAGGCAGGGGAAGAGTTTAGATGAGAATTCGATGAGATTTGACCTCCTGTGGCGAACCCACGAGATGGAACACCCTCCTAGAAGAAAAGGGGGGAGGGTGTTGTGGGACCGGAAGTGGCGAAGATATAAAGCCAGCCTTAATCGGCTGAGTTAGGGAAGTACTTCTTTGGCTCAGAAGGTTAGAGCGTTGGCTGGAGGTCAACCTACTTGTCGAGGTGTTCCCGGTCCCAGGTAGCAGGGCTACTACAATACTGTTTGTAAGATTGATATTGGATTTAATAATTCTAGTTTTTTGCCTTTCTAATAAATTCTGGGCTGTTTTAACGCAGTTTGTAACATCAAAGGTTACCATGGTGACAGATAGGCGAGTGCCCAGCTGACGATACCTTTAACATCCCTAGAAAGGGGGAGTAGATCCTCGAAAATCGTCCAAAATCATGCGTAAAAGTGACCAGCAGGTTGTTTGTATTTATTTCTTTTCATAT
This sequence comes from Gigantidas platifrons, assembly GCA_002080005.1. Taxonomy (NCBI): domain Eukaryota; kingdom Metazoa; phylum Mollusca; class Bivalvia; order Mytilida; family Modiolidae; genus Gigantidas; species Gigantidas platifrons. The sequence continues at coordinate 15,803 of MJUT01064991.1, read as the reverse complement.
TTGGACATTTGCTTAATAATTTATTTTACCAGTGTATCCTTATCATCTTCACTGCTAAAGCAGCATCCCATATTTAAAGGGATTTAAACTTGTTTATTTCAATCAGTCGGCTTTCTTCTGCTTTATTTCTAGAAGACCTTGACCTTTCGACACTCTCACATGACAAGTGCGCAGATTTTCTGAAATCGAAACATTTTGATTGGATAATCATGATGAAATATTAATAAAATTAATTTTTGAAATATTTTTAAGATATAACTTTCCTGTTGTATAGAGTCAATTCGACTAATTTTGATATCCATTGTATTTAAAATAACACTTAAAACATTTCCATACTTTTCGTTACTGCAGAACTTCAATATGTCAGCCCCCAGGTGAATTGAATGAAGTCCCAGAAAAATGTCAACATATCTCCTTAGAGGACTAAAACGCTCGATCAAATCTTGCTCTGTCACCTTTCTGCAATATAGATCAATTAGACATACAATTAAAGATATCTTAAGCATAAAATCAATTGATAATTCCAGTTCAACAAATGCAAAGGTATTTATTGTTCCTAAACACGAACTGGATCTGTAAAATCAGCCAATCTAGGCACACCTCCTTGACCGGGAAGTACGGTTTCACATAAAATTCAATAGTTAAAACGAATCTTGTAAAAATCCACTTCCATAAAAAAAAACCTAGTATAAACACACATACCAATGGCATAGCTAGGCACTAGCTGATATGTAGGCGAGGGGTCTGGGGATCAGCGAAGCCCCCCGGAAGCTGACGACATATTAGCATTTAAGATGGTTTTCTCACTTACTTACAGTATCTGAATACTACCCTTCTAATATCTATGTCGACCTCTGTTTCAGTGGAAGCTACTAAATAAAAGCAAGTTAGTAGGCAATTGAATTGTTGGTCTACCATCTAAGTTAAATTAAAAAAAGATGTAAAAAAAAAAGCTTTATTGTAGACTAGTGCTTTTAAGTTTACCATTAGCATTGTTGGCATACCAACTTAATACCATTTTACTTTCAAAAGAACGCAAGTTTTCTATTCTTTAGACTTGCGAACAGTCCGATGACACGCTCCACGTCGATTTCGATCTCACGTTGAACATGAAGCGGGGCTAGAGAGGAAAGACGATCATCTCACATTGTAAATTGTAAAATGGCCCCACAAAAGCTACGGTAACGCAGCTACACGTCAGTGAATTTAAAGCTTACTTTAACAATTTAAATATTCGGCTTTCATTGAAATTTTAGATTCTCCTTTTCCCTACCGACCAATGATAAATAATGCCTACTGAATTTTTTTTAAATTACATTTTTTAATCACTTTTCTTCATATTTTCATAATAAATTATCCCCTAATAACAACATTTGAAAAAAAAATCATACGTTGATAGGGAGAGGAGTAACAAATATATCTTCAAAGTACGGCAAAAACTTGTTATCTTTATTTTTGGTTACACAACGTCATTTGAAGTTCTCTGTTTAGGATTTTTTTTTTCAAATAAACTCCTTGTTGGAAATTTGAATCCAAAGGCACTATTCCATTTCTCTGTAAGAAGATCTAGACTCTTTTTTACGATGTCACTGTGTGAACTGCCATCATTCACACGCTCTGCTATATCAGGATACGGATCGATGAGGACTACACTGTCGATACTCGGTCTTTGACAAGCTGACAATCAGACATATTCGGTGCTTTCTGTTACAGTAGTAGCTGCACTATCCATTTGACTTTCATTTTTGTAGGCTACTATCTGATCCTTACAAGTGTCTGACTCAGTGGAGGATTATGATCAGGCACGGGTGAGCTTCTCTTCTTTGGTTTGAAGAAAGAGTCTAGATTTCTTTGCATTTTGTCATTTTTTTTTGGCAGATATAATATACCATGTAGCGAATAAGTAAAAGAGTTGAAATCCGGATCGAATGTTGGGACCGGATTTACTGTTGTTGATTAAAGTGGAACGTAATATGATAGAACAAACGTCTTATAAAACTATAACGTTGTTTTATTTAAAATGATGATGAAACACAACTATTACAAAACAATATTTTAAAGGGATGGGCAATTCGTTTTTTTTTTTACGAAATGATATGTAGGCAACTGCCTACACTGCCTAACGTAAGCTACGCCACTGCATACACAATAATAAAACTTCAATATTACTGTACACTATATACACTATACACATGGTTTAAAATTATTGCGGAATATCCTTAGACAAATTTAAAATCTAAAATGTCACTTCATGTAAAATTAATATTGGGCCCTACCAGGGTACAATCAAACTCAAAACCCCCATTTACAGTTCATGTCTTGGCACTACCTCCCTTCCTCATCTCCTTTGACATCAAGCCTAAAAGTTCATAGCGCTTAGTATGAAGTCTATAGCATAGGAGTCTACACCGAGGCTCTAACTGCTCACCAATGATGTTAGTAAATTCTCCATTATTAGAGTAGAAATATGGATTCACCAAAACTTGTAATAGGTTAATGTTCTCATCAACCTTATTCTTTGCGAATACAGTGATTGCTACAAGTGTTAATTATGTCCTTAATTAACGGTGCACGGATGCCATCTAAACGTTCACATATCAGTAAGAAATGATCTAATGTTTCTTCACCATTTCCACAGAGAAGACATATTGGATTTAGTTGAGATCTATTGAATGAGGCTCTATTTGCTTGTAAAATGTACGTTTTGTACGTACCGGTGGCGATTTTTAGGCTTATTGGTATTCTTATAATATCTCTCATGTTAGCACTGATCATCGTTGCTAGTGGATGACACTGACCAATTTTGTAAGATCCTTTTAGGTACTTCAATGAAGAATATAAGTTGCATACCTCCGAGATGGTTGAAATCCAATAGCTATACATGTACTTTACTTTTTATCAGTCTTTTCCATTGATATTTTGATAGCACAGTGTACAAAAATTCATATGGGTCGCCAATTCCATATTTTATAAATAGCCGCTTGATATCAATAAACCAACTTTTGCTTTTACTGCTCTTAATAGATAGTTGGCATTCTGCTATTTTCCACTCTGTAGAGGTTTTGCTTGAACGACAGATACATCCATACAAAATGATGGCTCTTTTGTGAATTTCGGCTTCTGCTGGCAGTAACCCAGATATTATATAAATTGCCGCATCAGCAATGTTGATTGGTAATGACAGTACTTGTTTGATCATTTTCTTGTATTGTTTTTCCAGTATTTCAACAGTTATTCGGATGTTTCCACACTCAACAGAATGAACTTTTACCATCATTTGATGTCAATCGGTATTATTTCACGTTTCAATCTTCTCCTCAGAATATGTTACTCTAATGTGAACCAAACTTAGCAGAAAGGATCATGGGATGTCCCCCAAATGGTCTCATTCTAGAATGCATTTGACATATCTGACCTCTATCTAACTAAGATGGCCACCGTTACTAAAAATAGAAAAAAAAATTATATTGACAAAAACAACTTTATTTGAAGCAGGAATTAACTCCAATTTTACCTGTAAAATCATAATTCTAATGTAGTTGTTTAATATTCCTGGTTTGTGATTGGACAATGCTGTAATTTTCAAGGTATCAATTCCATGGTTGAAATATCATGAGATATTTTTAGAATTTTAGCCGATTACTGCTTACGTCATCTTGTCAATAATGTGGTAATGCACATGATTACATTAGAATGGAGGTAACTATTGTATTTGAAAATTTCACAGCATTAATTGTCGATTTAATGATGTAATTTTCACGGTATCAATTCCACGGTTAAAATATATAGCAGTTTTAGAATTTTAGCTGATTACCGCTTACATGTACGTCATCCTGTCAATAATGTGGCAATACACATCTAGTATACACATGATTACATCAGAATGGAGATAACTGTATTGTATTTTTAAAATTTGTCGATTTAAGGGTGTAGGCCTAGGGTATGGGAGATAACTCTATTTTCAGTGTCTTCTCAAATATATGGTCATCTGTGCGTTTGAAAATCCACCCTCAATTCCAAGCTTCTTGGCAACACAGATTGTTTACATGGGGTATGAACAGTTTTAATTAAAAAATGACCCCTTTCCCTTTTAACTTTCCATAGTTGTGCTCCTTGTCTTTTTATATCTTATTGCTGTCAATAACAGAGTATTATTATAATATTCTTGTATCCACAAAATATCATTGAAATATCTCTTTCCAGAAAAAATTCCTAGTGAAATATGTTGTAAAAAATGACAGGAGTGTAACACATTTTGTGTGACAAACATTTTTCCATTCAATTTCAAGTGTTTGTCAAACAAAACATATTAAATATATAAACCAGAATCTTACATATTATGAAACTATTGTACCATTGCTTTATTTGTAATGAATTAATCAAGTAAAGTCACCCCAAACGACCCCCCACTTAACCCAACAGTCCTGAAAAAAAAGGCAAATTTTATGCAGTAATTTGGTAATTTGGACATCCACTATGTCAAATATAAGAATTCAAATGCTTTTTGTTATTGGTAGCTAGTTTTTTTTTTATCTCAAAAATAAAGAAACAGCAAAGGATGAGTGTGTAATAACTTTCCTAGACAATTTCATTTTTTTCTTGGTGTCATCCATGAAAAACATAATTTTAAATATTTTAAAAATCCGACGGTAAAAGTTTGTAAAATTTGGTGCAATTATGTCTATATGTATATTCTTTACTATAACATGTCTTGGTGGAAATTAATTGACAGGATTTTTTTAAATCAGATTTTTAATACCAGGGTGGTATCTCAGGGCATCCACCCTTTTTTCCAATTTCCACTGTTTGCACGTGATTATCTCCAAACAGGATATTCATATATGCTAGATATTTCATATTTATTGAACAATAACACTGTCAAGTGTATTAAAGCCAAAATATTCCATTTCAACCAGAAATAAATGCGTATTTTTATCTATTAGAAGCTTCCGAAACTAGTATTACCATCTGGCGTCGGGAATACCCCCAAAATTGCTATATTTAGGATGTGCTATGGAGAAAACGGCATGGTGAAATTTCTTGAAACTTTGCCAGAAAATGTATTTAGACATAACTATTCCATGGTGCAAATTAAAAAAAAATAATCGATAGGAAAATTTCGGGGTTACCCAGGCCTACACCCTTAATGGATGCAAATATCCGTTTATGGGAACATCAGATGTTTTGAAACGTAAATCGGTAGATGGAAAACATGAGGCAGACACAACAAAAAACAAAAATGCCATATACGATCAAGAAAAGAGAAAACGAAGATTTATTCCCTCGTGGGATATTGTTTAAAGTAGAGTTAAACACCATAAGCCTAAACCTAGTTTTTGCTGTAATACTCCATGATTTTAATGGTAATATTATTATAATTTTACAGGGCTGGGTGAATGCATTACAATACCACAAGAATGTAACATTTATAAAAGTTAGCGATGGATCAACGTTGTCTGCATTACAAGTTGTTATACCTCCTGAGTTAAATACGGAGTAAGTTCACATCTGCATTGTGGGTAAAAGAAGATCCTGCGTAACTACAGAATAATAAAATAAATCTGTAAAAATGTTTATGTTACAGTAGAGACTTATTTCTATAACACTAGGGGCCCGGGTGGCTCAATGAGTTAGGTCGTTGGGTCTAACAACTCATACAAGCCTATCACCAATACGGCGTGGGTTCGCCCCTGTCTTTGTAAATTACAAAAAAGGGTGCACTCGACTCGCAGCCGCAAGTGATAAAGTTTACCAGTTGCTTGCCCATGGTCGGTGGTTCTCTCCGGGTACTCTGGCTTCCTCCACCACTAAAACTGGTCGCCATGATATAGCTGAAATATTGTTGAAAGTGGCATTAAAACACCAAAAATCAAATCAAAAAATCAAATCTATAACACTTCTAATGTGAAAAAAAACAATTACTGTGTTAGTATGCATAATATGAATTTCACCAAAAGTATGTTAAGAACATGTATAACAGACATGAATTTCAGGGGGAAAAAATGTTGAAAAACCACCATGCAATGCACAGGTTAGGTTTTATTCTGTATATACCTTGTGTAGCTTATTTAGCCATAAAATGGCTGCCATATTGTGTTGAATTTATCCTGTACATTTTACTAAAGTACAGAAATATTTTCACATTTTTCTAAATCCAAATTTAGAAAAAAATTATATTTATTCAAACAAATTCATCCATGATTTTCACTTGTCGGAATCCAGTTTTTATTGTCCCGAACTTCGGGCAAATGTGTTAGTGCAAGACTGTTTTTGCTCTAAAAATAAAGTTCCACATTATATCCCATTTACCATTCTGATGTCATTTTTTTTTTTTTTTTTAAAGAATTAGAGTTATCTCTCTTGTTTGATGCAATTTTGAATTCTAAAACGTGCAAAGCACACAACACTGCCTTCATTTTCAAAATTGTATTCATATTGCAGTGAAATTACATATGGAAGTAGTGTGTCAGTGGAAGGGAAACTGATAGAAAGCCCTGGAAAAGGTCAAAAGTTTGAACTTGTTGCTGAAAAAGTAACTGTCTGTGGAAAATGTGATCCTGAGGTTTGTTTTATAGAAATTAGTGGAGTTATTTCCCATTAAGCTGGTATATATTGGTGAAGGGATTTAATTAATAAGTTGATGGCACCTTTTACTCAATTATATGACATTTTATTGATAGTAGACTTTCACTAGTAAATTTCCGCCTATAACTGAAATATTGTTGAAAGTGGTGTATAAATTACCCTAACCCTAGATACGATAATGTAACCCTCATTCCGCTTGTGCTCCATTTAGGGTTACGAATCGATCTCATTCAACGTATGGGAGCAAAATTTCGTTCAGGGAATATTTCAACTTTCTTTTTGCATATCTGGTCATAACTTATTATTCCCAACAATTTCTAAGTAATGGTGATATGAAATAAGTGTTACAATACCTGTTTCTATCTTCAAGACCGGTTTCGTATTTAAAAATTGTTACTTGTCTGCCATAACACCTTACGTAGACTCTCGTGATGGGCAGAGCCTATCCATATATGGATTTCAATGCCAAATATGGAAAACGTTTACTACGAATTTACTACGAATCGATCCAAATTAAGATATCTCCAAAACGAGGCAAGTGTACGTGAAATAGCAACTTGTAAACAAAATGTCGGTCAGAAAAAAGATTTCATGCATTCAAATTTTCAGATGGATATAGTTCTACCATGGATTGATGCAGCATTTATTTAACACCTCAAGGTTTACTTAAATATATTTATCTTTCAATCCCGTTAATTTTTCCTACCACTTACAATGGAATTAGGACAAAAAATCGGTGTGAATCACTCCGGGCGCTGCTCCCATACGTTGAATGGGACCGATTCGTAATCCTAAATGGAGCACAAGCGGAATGAGGGTTACGTTATCGTATCTACCCTAACCCTAACACACTAGTAAATTTAAGTTTTAAAGAAAGAATTGTTGTATTTTATTTTGTTTCTCTTTGATAATATATATTTCTGATCTTTTTTTTCCAGGAATTTCCATTCCAGCACAGAATTAAACCACCCGTAGAACTTGTCAGAGATTTATTACATTTACGACCAAAAGATAAATCTTTTAGCAGTCTTTTGAGGATACGAAGTGCGGCAACTAATGCTATTCACAAATATTTTCAGGTATTAAATGTCAATTACATTTTTCATTGGATCTTCAATTCAATTGAGAAGTCTGGTCCTCCACCAATAAAACTAATCGATATGATGTAGCTGCACAATATTGTGTTAAAAGTATCTTTGCTAGCTAAGGATTGAAACAGTAGGATTTTAAAAAATTAACCATTATTCTCATTTGAAGAAAATGTTTAAAAAGTGTATATATTCTACCATTATGTGAGCTTATGTCTAGTATAATGAACCATCCATAATCATAAGATTTTATACTACTGCACTGGAAGATGAAGCAATAAAATTTCAGAAAATCATGTTATTTTTCACTTACATTAACACCAACTATTTAGAGTAACAGATTTGTTTTGTTTTCACAGAACAACACAAATCTTTATTTTAGTCCTCAGTGGTCACTATTGTTTAGTAATTAATTGTATATAAAATATATTTATATCAGTCACTCATTGAAGCTTATGTTATTCTCATGTTACTTCTGTTTTCTCCACAAATAAAACAGACCATCACAATTCAAGATAAATGAAATACATGTATTGTTGATGGTGGCATTACACTAAAAATTATAATACAATATAAGTACTGTGTTTATACATTTGTTTTGTCTGCTTAGATATGATATGTTTCTATATGTATTGCCATTGGAGATCCATTTATCAAGAGGGGAATGTTGTGATATCATTATACATGTAATTGGTTTGAGCCTGCCACACACTTGTACCTGTCCCAAGACAGGACCTGGATTTTGAACGGCATAAGTCATGGTCTTTTTTTATGTTCAATGAGTTGAGGTGAGAGGTGGTTGTTGGTTATATTGCATTGTTGACCGTCACTGTTTAAACTTTTTTTTCATGATTGTAGGAAAATGAGTTTCTTTTTATTCATACTCCTATCCTGACCTCTAATGATTGTGAAGGAGGTGGAGAGGTCTTTAATGTAGAGGTAGGTACATTTTTATAAAGGTTTCTGAGTTAATCTTGATTGCAATAGCCAGAAGAGATACACAACATGACATGAGAGTATGAGTGATTGTTGTTTAACGCCAACTCAGTAATTTTTCAGCTATATCATGGCGAGAACAAGTTAATTTTCAATGAGATGATGATGAGGTCCACTTTGTGCTAAATCAACATGCTTAGCTGGATTTTTATAGTGCTAGCTCACTGAAACAACAGTCTGCGGATAGATATGTCACCCCACTGGGACACATTATTCTGATTCCGAGCCAACCAGTCTTTGCTCTTTCTCCTTAAAGCTGCATGCTTAGCGGAGAAGCAACAAATACCAATTTTATAGTCATTGGTTTGACCCAATCAGGACTCGAACCCACAATCTACTGCAATCGAGGCGAGCATGCTAACCATTACACCACCGATGAACCCACGATCTACTGCAATCGAGGCAAGCATGCTAACCATTACACCACCGATGAACCCACGATCTACTGTAATCGAGGCAAGCATGCTAACCATTACACCACCGATGAACCCACGATCTACTGCAATCGAGGCGAGCATGCTAACCATTACACCACCGATGAACCCACGATCTACTGCAATCGAGGCGAGCATGCTAACCATTACACCACTGATGCAGTTAATGAGAGTATGAGAAAAGTTTGAAGATACCAAAAGGGATAATAAAACAATGACAATTTAGGGAAAAATCCAAGTAGCAAACTTCATACGTAATAAATCAATGTTTAACTTTCAATTTCAGCCTCTGGACAAAATTGTTGACCACTCAGATGAAGAAGGAACAGACGAACCAAAATCATTTTTTAGAAACCCTGCATATTTAACAGTATCTGGACAGCTACACTTAGAAATTATAACTGGGTAGGTTAACAGCATCATATTTATACAAGAAGAAAGGTATATGGATACCAGGTTCTAAAAGGACTGGGCTGGCAAAAAAGATAATATGACAAAATGGAATAGTCCATGTTTTTTTTTTATATTTTAGTGAAATTGGATGCTAAAAATTAATTATACCTTTTTCTTAAGAGAGTTATCTTATCACACTAATGTTCATAATAACCATTTTTGCACAATACAGTATAAAGATTCTATAAAAAAGAAATGTAGACAAGAAATGATTGTCTTGATTGTCTAGCTTTGAATAGCTAACAAAAATGCATGATAATAATAACAATGACTGAATTCAATCACCATAGAATTTCCTATAGAAGAACTTATCAATAATTTCCTATAGAAGAACTTATCAATAATTTCCTATAGAAGAACTTATCAATAATTTCCTTTGATCTCTACCGATTCCATAAAAACTGTACCATAGACTGACCAGATATGACAAATATCAATGTTGATACACAGAATTATTTTTTTTACCTGCAATGAAAAGCGATAACATTCCCAATAAACACCAAATATAGCTACCGGTAATTTGAAAAATTACTAAAAGTTGTAGTCAATATTTAAATTATAGTTTCATCATTTTAATTTGAACAGTTAAATTGTTGATAAAAAAATGAATTGGAATTTTTTTACATTCTCTGATACATTCTCTGAAGGGATTGTATGATATTTATCCAAGGCTATTAAAACTCTGAAATTCTCCACTCAGTGGGACACTATTCATCACAGATTTTATTGGATCCAATTATTTGCACTTATATGACATTCTGTTGGACCAAAAAATATATAACACTGAAACTGTATATGGATTATCAAAAGCAAAATTTATATTAAAGATTATTTTTTTTAATAACCTACCAATCTGTCGTAAAATTTAATATTATTATGTTGCTGTAAGTCCAAAAAGACTTAATAATCCAGAAAATATACGCATTAGACCTATTTTCCAGAACAAATTCCAATTAAATCTAAAATCCACATAAAACATATTTTGAATATTGTTTAAAAATTGTTTAAAGATGTTCTGTATTTGTTTTATATTGTATATAATTTAATTTGATGTGAATACTGCAATCCGATTGGCTGATCCGCCTGGAGCAACATTGATTATACTCGATAACCTGGGTTGGTATTGTGACGTCACCAACGTGTTCATNACAATTNTTGGAAGTTGTTGCATAGCAACATACTTCCTATGTTGTCACCCAATTCAATAGACAAATAGCAAAATCAAAGGCGGATTCAGAAAGGAAACAAGGTGTAAATTGACAATATAATCCATCTATCACAATAGCTGTTCATGCTTATCATCACTATTTTTATATGGAACAAATATTTGTACTAAATAATTAATTTCAATCTTTAGATAAATGGGGAAATGACATTTATTGGCTAAAAAGATCTCACTGCGCGTAAATATACGTTTCTACTTTCATTTTATGGTTACGTAACCAAACATTGGTTTACCTTCCACCGGATCAACTGTCCGGTGTAAAATACTGGGTTTATTGTATAAAAGAGCCCTGTTTGATATCCAATTTGTCCATAATTTATTTTGATTAAAACTAAAGTGAAACGCCAGATCAAAACTCTTTTAATATTATTTATCGTTCCATGGTTTGATGAAGTTCAAGGACATTGACAAAAACGAAAATATCAATGAAATATAAGATTAAAAATCGCCGGTGACCGGACACGCAAAGATTATCGGATATCAATTTGGCACCATATTTAAACATGTCTTTTGTGCAAAATACGATAGAGGACTTGATTTAGGTTTTTGGGAAATAATTGAAACCTTTGAAATGGACAAATATTACAAGCTTTTTCCTGATTAAGACAAATGGTTGAAAAGATACACTATTTTTTTTTATTTCTCTGTGAATTTAAATAAAATACTTTGCTTTATTTATGTTAAAAAAAATCTACAAAATGTTTACTTCAAAGCAGATTTTTTGTAACCTATTTAGGGAAGCCTTCTCTTAAGTCTTTGACTCATTCCTCATTGGGGAATTTGATTTTAATTTCTTTTTATTTTCACTGAAGTTTAATGTTTTTTTGGAAAAAGATGATGACCTCTGAAAACCTGTCTGGCTTTCAATTCCAAATATTATAAATAAGTATGCATTAAATGACTTTATAAGTTTTAGACAAATTAGGACACAATTGACTAATTGAATAAGTGCCTTTCAGGACGAAAGGCCTGATGAATTTATATGAGTTAGGTCATTTGACCGTAGTATAATAAAATTCAGCTGAAACCCTGTTATAGCATCTAAGCAAGTGGAGGACCAAGTCAAGGAAATGAATGAACACAATTTAGCTATGGAGGAAATGCCAAGTAGTGAAGACACATGTCACAGAGTCGACCAATATATGGGGCAGATTATGATACTGATAGTGATGACGATGATGAAGATTATGGGGATGAGGGAAGGGTTTATAGGGTTATGTGTAGGGAGGGATAATTGAAGAATAAAACATCACAAACTGCTTTAATTGAATGTTTTATTAGTCAACAACTCAAAAAAAAATGTTATTGAAATATTTGGGCTACCCGTTTTCAATTTGGGCCAGTGATGACATTACTTTGCCTCCATCCGTCGTCAATCAACATTTTCATATTTGAATTTTCTCTCATAATTTTGATCCAAATTTAACCAAACTCGACATATATGTTCCTGATGGTACCTTATGATGTATGTGTTATTGGTGCAACTCGTATATTCAACATGGCTGCCAGAAGCAGATAATGCGTTCTGATGACCAAAATCTACAAAAGAACTGTTTGCCAGTTAAAATGTTACAAGTCTAGCTAGCAAACTGTTATTACCATACCTGCCCCTAATAATGTACAAGTGAACTTATGACGTTACTTTGCCTCCATCCGTTGTCAATCATCATTTTCATATTTTGAACTAGACTATTCTGTTGATATATACCTTTCAATCAACCATGAACTTATTAAACAATAGGCTATATCTAGCTACCAATACGCTTAGACGATACAGTGCGTCAATAGTTAAACCCACTCGTCGCACGAGACGTGGTACAAAGGCTGGAAGAAACGTTTTTCGACCGATACGTTCTATTGTAACATCGTATAGATTTCCAGTATCAAATCAAATCACTAGTGTTAACAAGACAAATCTTGTGCAAATTGTTACCAGCAAAAATATTCCAGCAGTTGTAAATTCAATTAATTCCTTAGTTCGACCACATGCGTCTGTCAAAAACCAGAACAGTTGTAATACATTCAATCTATTAAAAGTTCCAAAATCGTTTGATGACTGCTCTAACACCGCATTGTCACTTGTTTCGCTAAATGCTAGATCATTCAAAAACACAGCGACGTCTGTCTGTGACTTTCTCACATCCAACAACGTTGACATTCTCGCATTGACCGAGACATGGCTCGGTAGTGCAATCGATAAAAGCGTTATTGCTGAAATTACTCCAGACAGTTACGATCTTAAGCATATTTCAAGGAACGATCGGAAAGGGGGCGGTGTAGCCGTCATTTTCAACAAAAACTTGGATGTAAAAGCAGTTGCCAGCAAGAACTCATTCTCACATTTTGAACTTTTTGAATGCAATGTATCTGCAACGAATCATCGTTTTCGGCTTTGTGTGATTTACCGCCCTCCACCGTCACGCATAAATAAGCTTAAAACATCAACCTTCTTTGAAGAATGGTCCGAATTTCTTGATCATCTTGTTATTATTCCAGAAGAGATCGTAATAACGGGCGACTTAAATTTTCATCTAGATGACAAGAACGATAGTGACGCTTGTAAATTTCTTGAAACCCTGGAGGATCATGGACTCAAGCAACACGTCAACGGTCCAACTCACATTCATGGTCATACACTCGATGTAATCATCACAAGAGATATCAGTCCGATTCTGATGGATGTGCCTGTCGTACAGGATCCGCATTTATGCGATAGGAAAGGCAATCCCGTAGGTG
>MJUT01064990.1:14656-24858 GCA_002080005.1 Gigantidas platifrons | reverse complement strand
TATTTAAGATGAAAAGAGATAAATGGTTCTTATATTCTACCAACAAATGAAACATGCTCAAGGACTGAAAAATATATACGATTGATATTTAATTCTACATTTCCGACGGCGATTTTTTTTGAAAGTCCATGTGCATTATATAGACACGAACAAGTTTTTTCTGGAGATTTTCAAAGCCAATAGGGGTGCGCATTATTCAACCCTAATTACGGTAGTTTAATTTAGAAACAAATTTTCAAAACAAATACAACAAGCATCATCTTTTAAATTAGATAGACCCTAACCGTTACACCACAGATAATGTTAATAAAGTTTAATGTAGTATTTATTTAAATATTATACATAGTGCAATAAATTTGATAACTAATATTATTATACTTCATGCATGTAAAATAAAGCTGTAATTGTCTTTTTATATGCAAGAATATAAAATATCTGCCACTCTAGTGCAGGGTGGATAAGAATTCTAGGTTATAGCAAAATTACTGAACTTCTGTAAAAATGAATTGACTGAATATGAAATGAAACATTAAAATGAAAAACAAACATCATTCCAAAATGAAAACATTCAGTATAATAAATTAAATAACATATAGTTGAGAGGGTGATAGATCAGATTCTTACCCTTTGAAAAAGACAGTGTCAACCTCGGCCTCGCCTGGGTTGACAATGTATTTCTCAGGGTAAAAATCTGATCTATCACCCTCTCAACTATATGTTATTTATATAATGTTATTCTCTGTAAACTGCAAATGAAGATAAAAAGAAAGATAACTCCTGGTTTCTCTTTTTCTTTTTCTTTTCTTTTTTTTGAAAGCCATGTTATTGTTTTCAAGGGACTCCCATGTTAGATAGCTCTCTAGCTTCTTGACAAGCAGCACATGGTCTACAGCATGTAACAACCAGACAATCGTCGCACATAGAACCCTAGAAAGTAAAGTAAATTGACTTATTTTACATACTTTTTTTATGAGGTGAGAGGTGAGTGTTGTGTTTTGTTGATATTGGTGGAATTGCACTTTTCATAAAATCAAGAAATTACTATATCCAGGAGGTTGTGTTTTTATGCACCAAAACATGAGCGAGAACAAAATACCTTTTAATGAGATGATGATATACAGGGCATACGAATGCGGAGTTCAACCGGTACATCGATCCGATGCCCGGATAATCAAGAAGGGGTATGTGAATCTCTAAAAGGCCCCATAGTCTTAACAACATACGTTTTATTTTGATTTTTAACTATTTTTAGTTTATTTAAAAAATGATTATGTAATATTCACTTAGACTTCTGGTTTTATTGGACCTCAAATCCTCAATTTTGAGAGAAGTATCAGCCTGTCCCCGAGATCTCAAAGCAGTCTTGTTCCGCCCTGCAAAGTTTCTCTTGGAGGCCCTGATGGTATAGTCCGCCTTGTTCTAGACCAACAAAGTTTCTCTTGGAGGCCCTGATGGTATAGTCCGCCTTGTTCTAGACCAACACGCTTAATTGGATCTTTATAGTGCTAACTTACAGAAGAAACAGTCTGTGGGTAGACATGTTACTTCACTGATTGATTGATTGATTGATTGATTGATTGATTGATTGATTGATTGATTGATTGATTGATTGATTGATTGATTGATTGATTGATTGATTGATTGATTGATTGATTGATTGATTGATTGATTGATTGATTGATTGATTGATTGATTGATTTTCAAGATGGGCGGAGAAGCAGCAAATACCAATTTCATAGTCTTTGGTTTGACCCGAACGATGCTCGAACCCACGATCTATCTCACTCGAGGCGAGCACCCTAATCATTACACCACCGAAGTGGTTAATTTCTTATGGAACTGTATGTTATAGTCCAATAAAACTTTTGTTTATTACAAATATTCATAAACTTTCACTTAAAATCATAGATTTTACTAATAAATACTTCACTTCCACTTATCATTATTTTTCTTTTTTTTTTGTTTACTTTATTTATATACAATTTTCGCTTAACACGATTCCTATTTTTTCTGCAGAGGCTGTATACAACAGGCGTAACACACAAAAAAACCTTAAAACATAAACTCTTACCGTAATTCCCCCAACAGTCCTAATTTTAGTTCTTAGATTAATGTCACCACCAGGTACACAACAAGTACAAGGCTCTCCCATTCGTGAACGTAAAGAACAGAGGGCACAACAGTAGCAAAAGCAGGTAAAACAACCTAAAACAAGAAATGTGTGCATCACAAAATATGCCCGTCTATATAAATTATCAAACGGTATAATGGTAATGACCCCAAAATAAATAGGATTCTTCCCCTTCCACAGGGGAATCATGTGGCCAAGTTTGTTAAATATCCAATATACAGAACTATTTAGTTATCGTGCGGAAACGACCTTGTTGGCAAAAATTTTATTTATAGTAACAGTGACCTTGACCTTTGACCTAATGACCCAAAAATAAATAGGATTCTTCCCCTTCCACAGGGAATCATGTGGCCAAGTTTGGTATAGATCCGATATACAGAACTAAAGTTATTGTGCGGAAACCTGTGTGGACGCCCACCCTTCCGCCCGCCGCCCGCCATACCCAATCACATAATACGGCCCGTCTTGAGACGGGTGTATAAAAAGAAGCAACATGACTCAGTCTGATTAAAATGCGTTTGCTCCCCCTTTTGTGATATGTCACGGCGTGCGTGCACCCCCTTTTGTATTATTGCGTGGTTTGGTTGCTCCACCTTTTGCATTATTGCGCGATGTGGTTGCTCCCCCTTTTTGTAATATTGCGTGGCGTGCTTGCTCCACCTTTTGTATTATTGCGCGGCATGTTTGCTCCACCTTTTTTTTATTATTGCGTGGCGTGTTTGCTCCACCTTTGTATTATTGCGCGACGTGCTTGCTCCACCTTTTGTAATATTGCGCGGCATGTTTGATCCACCTTTTTTTTATTACTGCGCTGCGTGGTTGCTCCCCTGTTGTATTATTGCGCAGCATGGTTGTTCCCCTTTTGTATTATTGCGCGGTGTGGTTTCTCCCCTTTTGTATTATTGCGCGGCGTGATTTCTCCCCTTTTGCATTATTGTGCGGTGTGGTTGCTTCCCCTTTTGTATTATTGCGCGGCGTGCTTGCTCCACCTTTTGTATTATTGCGTGGTTTGGTTGCTCCACCTTTTGTATTATTGCGCGGTGTGGTTGCTCCCCCTTTTGTATTATTGCGTGGCGTGCTTGCTCCACCTTTTGTATTATTGCGCGGCATGTTTGCTCCACCTTTTTTTATTATTGCGAGGTGTGTTTGCTCCACTTTTGTATTATTGCGCGACGTGCTTGCTCCCTTTTGTATTATTGCGCTGCGTGGTTGCTCCCCCTATTGTATTATTGCGCAGCGTGGTTGTTCCCCTTTTGCATTATTGCGCGGTGTGGTTGCTCCCCTTTTGTATTATTGCGCGGCGTGATTTCTCCCCTTTTGCATTATTGCGCGGTGTGGTTGCTCCCCCTTTGTATTATTGCGCGGCGTGCTTGCTCCACCTTTTGCATTATTGCGCGGCGTTGTTGCTCCCCTTTTGTATTATTGCGCAGTGTGGTTGTTCCCCTTTTGCATTATTGCGCGGTGTGGTTGTTCCCCTTTTGTATTATTGCCCGGTGTGGTTGCTCCACCTGTTGTATTATTGCGCGGTGTGATTGCTTTACCTTTTGTATTATTGCGATGTGCGGTTGCGCCACCTTTTGTATTATTGCGCGGTGTGGTTGCTCCACCTTTTGTATTATTGCACGGTGTTGTTGCTCTACCTTTTGTATTATTGCGCGGTGTGGTTGTCCCACCTTTTGTGATATGTCGCGGCGTGGCCGTTGTGAAAATTGTATTGAGGATGAGAACAAGTTCAATAGTATATAAATCAACAATTTATATCAATAGAAATGAGTAAGGGGTGGGTCTTTCCGGCCAATGACTTTTGAAGAATTGAATAGGGACGAAAAAACCCTGGTCTGAATGTGATTAACCTTCTTCGAAATCTCCGAAATAGGTCTTTACCATGCAGGGAGCATAGCATACTTGATATTAGGTTTAGTACAGAAGTAACATGTAAGAACAGTATTATCTCGAGTTATTGTGTTATCATCTAGCCATATCGACTTATTATTTCACCACGATGATTTACTACATCGGCAGGTCGAGATGGCATGCAGACAGGGCCGTCTTTACAACATAATAGGCCCCCGGCAAAGCGGTGCACCGGGGCCCCTACCTACACAACCACTCACAGGAATAAAAATGTAATTGTCGATAGAATTAAACATATATTTATTGTATTTGTTATTTCGTTATTCCTTAATTATTTCATCTCTTTTTCCTTATTTTAACTTGTTCGTATCCATATTCATACAATCTTATGTTAACAGCAACTTACACGTGTCAACCCTATACAAATGTACATGAAGTTGTTATTAACATAAGATTGTATGAATATATGGACACGAAAAATTAATATGAAAACAGAAAGTTAAAAAGGGGGTGGTAATTCCGTGTCACGAGCACCTGTGAACAAAAGTACAAATCTAACGCATCAATTAAAACATTTAACATGCATACCACGTGACAAGAAAATATGGCGCATTAAAACGGAGTGGTATATTTTGTATTTCGTTTTATCAATCATATTGTTCAGAGTGTGAATGTACGTCATAATTGGAAGTCATTTTGTGCCACTTGAAGGTTTATACTTATAGCATTAGTTATTGTAAGGATAACATTAAATGTGATAGTGCGTCAAAATGTCGCTAAATGTCCGCTAAACAACAGTGTGTCCATCTTTCAAAAACTTGTTTTCAAACTCTCAAACACTTCGACAACGTTTTCGCAACAGGTGTTTGAGAGATTGACAACAATTATTTGAACGATGGACACACCGTTGTTTAACGGTATTGATTCGACGCACCATCACATTTATTATTATTATTACATTAACTCGTGCTATAAGTAAAAACTTACATTCAACCAGCAGAAAATGGCTTCAAATTATGACGTACATTCACATCCTGTTGTAACTTACAGTTTGACATGTTTGAGAAACAGTCAAAAGGTCCAGTTGTCCATCTTCTGTGTCCATGAAAAGTGGTTGTCATTAAAGGATTGGTCTGTTGTATCGGTTGGTTGACCACTACAGTCATGCTGCTTGGTGTTTGTTGTGTCGGTTGGTTGACCAATACAGTCGTGTTGGTTGGTTTCTGTTGTACCTGAGTGTATCCTGGTGGTTGTGATGATGGCTGACCAAACACTGTCATTGGCTCAGCTGGTCCATAATAAACTTCCACGTCATTGTAAGCATACTTTGGATCATTCTCTGTAGAGGAATCCATTTTTCACTACAACCGAATTATTTGCAATTATTGTTAAGCAAGTGAATCAGTGTTTAGAAGGCTCTTATCGAAGCTTAGCCATAGTTTGGAATTCCATAATATTAAAACAAAATTAATCAACAATGAGAGGAGCACAATTCGAACCCATTGGAATTCTATATTTTACTTGAAAGCAATGATAATCGAAAGCAATAAACGTTACTTGATATTTATATAGCCTAAAAGATGTTGTGTTCACAAATACATCCTCCGCTACTAATAATGGGTTGTAAAGTTTTCTGTTAACATGATGCAAGACAAGTTTGAACAACATTTGGTTCTAAGTAAAAAACAGCACAACATGATGTTTATAGACTAAGATAGGGAGTCCCAGTCAGTATATACCTACACATGTTTTCTGTCTTTCTCTAGATTTCCCTTACGAGACGAGGTAATCCTTCGACTATTGAAGCTATATTTTTATATAGTGGATGTGGCCGAGTGGTCTAGGGCGCTAGACATAAGGCTAAGCGATTGGTACTGCAGTGTATCAATGGTTTGAGTTCAAATCCCGTCGAGGGAACAGCAAAAAATTGTCAGCTCAAAGATCTATTTCTAACACTGTTTGGTTAAATTTTCAGATATATATAGGGATTCCCTACAATCGTTCTGGATGAAAAAGGGGTTTTTGGAAGTGTCTTTTCCCCTCTACTAATCCTTTTAGAACTTTCGGCTTATATTCTCCTTTTTTTAGTCAAGGATATGATTTTGAGTGGAGATGTCAACAAAGTTATATTAATAAAATACGTACACTTTATGATGACCTTCAACTTTGTTACAGTTCGTTATCTATTTGATTACCTCCCCTTTAAAATTGATACCCCACAAAAATGATGTAGCGAGGAAAATAACAAATAATTTTGGGTAAGGCATACGTAATATTACAGCAAACGAAACACACAGTTCTCACTATTTTGAAAATGATACATAATATCAACATTCCAGAAGCTTGTAAGGATTTGCAAAGGGAGATAATGGCATTATATTCTAAAGGGTGTGCTCGACTTGATCCCATAGTTTTTATTTGACACCCACGATTTATATTTGTTTGTTTTATTGTGCTTAACGCCACTTTCCACAATATTTTAGTTATATCGTGGCGGTCAGTTTTATTGATGGAGGAAACCAGAGTACACGGAGAAAACCACCGACCACTGACAAACTTTATCGCATATATAATGTTGTATCGAGTACACCCCGCCATGAACATTAGTGGTGATAGGCACTGATTTCATAGGTAGTTGTAAATCCAACTATCATACGCTCACGACGTCCACGATTGATATTTGGTAGTTATATAGCATGTTTTTGCAAATTTTTTCAGGCATATTACACAGAGGTCTATAACGGACTACTCGATTCAGACAGGCGAATTGAAACGCACCAACATTATGGAATTTTTAAAGTGGAATATAAAATTAAATGAAAACATACTGTTAATTTTCCAGTATCTTAATCTTTTTTAAGATTTATTATTTATTAATACATGTATTTTTCCGAATTTTTATTATTTTTTAAAATTGTATAAAAAAAAATGACAATGGGCGCATAAGTTAGTTATTGTTCTTTCACGACAAGTTGGCAATTGTTCAGTTATATGTTGGTGGTAACAAGTTCAAGTTTGATGATATGAGCATGATGGTGTCAGTACTATACTAACAAGGTGATTTAGATCTTTATGGTGTTAGCTTATTGATACAGACAACCAGTTGCTTGCCCAATGGCCATAGTCGGTGGTTCTCTCTGGGTACGTCGGCTTCTTCCACCACTAAAACTGGTCGCCATGATATAGCTGAAATATTGCTGAAAGTGGCGTTAAAACACCAAAAAATCGAAATTCAAATCAAAATGATGCAGACATGTCTGTCTATTCGGGACACATTATCCTGTCTTTGCAGTTGATATTCTTCTTCATAAATAGAGCTTGCTTATTAGAGAAGCTATACATACAGTACCAATTTTATATCTGTTCTTTGACCAGATCAAGGATTGAACCCACGATCTACCGGATATCCGGTTGATAATCAGATATTTATAGTTGTTTAACATCTAGTGAGCATGCAGTATTTCAAGTATGTCCATAGTTACTGGGTCATCTGTATATTGATGAGATTTGAATTCACACCATTGATACCACTGCAGCACCAATCGCTTAGCATTATGTCTACATGTGTAAGCATGTGGCCGAGTGGTCTAGGGCGCTGGACGTAAGGCTAAGCGATTGGTGCTGCAGTGTATCAATGGTGTGAGTTCAAATTCCGTCGAGGGAACAACAAAAAGATCTAATTCTAACACTGTTTGGTTTAACGTTCAGACGAATATTTATATATATAAACAAATCATGTATATAGAAAGGTGAAAAGGAAACGGGTCTATGAGCAGACATCATGATCCTGATCCTAGGTCAAAAATGACACAACTATTCTCTCATGTGAATAATGTCCTCTATGTATCGGTATATATCACACGCGGTATTTACTCCATTGTACTATTTGTTGACTGCGCATGATCAGGATTAAGGATTGGGGTCCCCTAAAAGTTGGAAACGCCCAGTGTCTTTAATGAAAATTTCAAGAATTTCTAGGATGTTGCACACTTCAGCCCTCTGGTTTGTTCTTTGAGAGGATAACTTCTGGTGTTAGCTGATGTATTCCTAGCTGTTTTTGTAGATTGTAACACATGATTTCCCTCTGGATGTCATACTGTGGGCAGGCAAGTAAGAGATGTTCTGTTGTTTCCTCCTGTCCACAGGTGCACAGTGGAGAATCAGAGTGTCCCAGATTGTACCTATATTTGTTCAAATGCGAGTAGCCGGTTCTGAGTTCCGATATAATGATGGCAATTTCCTTTGATGGTTTATCGGAACATCTGCTCAATCTTATCACTGGTGTTATGCTGTGAAGATGTCTTCCCTGGCTACTTACGTCCCATCTCCTTTGCCATTTCAGTTTCGTATTTTTATTTGTGCTGCCTGTTTTACATCATTGATTGTGATGATGTTGAAGCTGGTGCTTAGAGTGTTGGCCTCCTGAGCTGCTTCCTTTGCTAGTTTGTCTGGTTGCTCATTTCCTGCTATATCAGCGTGGCCAGGTGTCCATGCTACTGTTGTTTCTATTCCATTTCTGAGCAAACTAGCTATGTGTTCTTTAATGTCCCTGATAAGATCGATGTCATTTGATGATTTCCAATCGTGGGACACAATTCCTACTGCCGATTGGCTGTCGGACAGTATTTTCAGGTTTGTGAAAGCAGATTTGAGCACATTTGTTTTGCAGAATTCCAGAACCATGAGTTTTGCTACCAGTTCCCCGAGTAGAATGGAACCTCTATGTGCCACAGGCCGTATAAGGTTGACCGGTTCTTGCTCTCCTGTGAATATTGCTGCTCCCGCCCCACATGACCCTAGATTACCTAGGCAGGATCCGTCTGTGAAAGCGATAATGCTGAGTTCTGGGGATTTACTTACTATCTGGCCGACTATTTCCTTGCTTAGTTCCACTTGATATTGTGTTCTGGACTTTGAGCTACCCAGTCGACTCCAATAATGCGGGACTGATTTTGACATTAGACTGCATGCTGGTTGATATGTATATTCAGGCTCTATCAGTTTGATGTCTACATTTGTTGTTTTGTATATGTCTATGACCTGGTTTACTGCTTTACCAAAGGGTGATGTTAACCTTTCA
The DNA here is from genome assembly GCA_002080005.1 of Gigantidas platifrons. Lineage (NCBI taxonomy): Eukaryota > Metazoa > Mollusca > Bivalvia > Mytilida > Modiolidae > Gigantidas > Gigantidas platifrons. The sequence continues at coordinate 15,793 of MJUT01064990.1, read as the reverse complement.
TAGTCTTTGTCTTCACTCATAAACCGATCTAGTTGTTATTTTATAGGCTCATGCATAGGTTTTGACTGTATCTTTACTATTTCTCGAATTGCGATCTCCTCTAGCCTCAGATCCAAAGGTAAGATGTTTGCTTCCACTTGTAGAGCTTCTCTGCCTGCTGTAGATGGTAAACCCACACATAATGCCAAACCTTTTCGTTGTACTGCTTCTAGACTCTTCATGTGTTCGCTCGGCTGGTTATCTGCCAAACAGGACATGCATATTCTATGATATATCTTACTAGGATGTTGTAGATTTGTAGTAAGCTAGAGCGTGATATTCTGGCCAGACCTTTTATTTCCCTTATTGTTTTGAGTCCTGTACTAGATTTCCTTTCGACTTGGTTAATATGACTAGCAAAGGTCAGTTTTTCGTCCATTGTAACTCCAAGGATCTTACGTGAAGGTGTTGTTATCCACCAGTAGCGTTTTGTCACTTTCTGTGATCTTCTTGGAGAAAATGCAGAACTCAGATTTGTCCACACTAACATTGATTCTCCATTTTCTGGTACAGTCAAGTATTCCCTGATGTCTCCATTGATATTGAGTTTGATATCTTGCATATTAGGTCCTGTGTGCCATATTGTTCCATCGTCTGCAAATCTGCAGTTATTACCGGTTGTGTTTGCCATCATGTCTTTAATATATATATTGAACAGAGTTGGTGAGATGACTGAGCCCTGTGGCAGACCAATACTGGTAGTAAATTCCTCACCTTCATACTCTCTCAACATACACATTGCTTTTCTCTCTGATAGAAAGTTGTTGATCCATCTCCAGGTTTTGCCCTTAAATCATAGTCGGTGAAGCTGCACCATTTCATTGACATGCCTTTGTTGCAAAATACAGGAACACATACTAACTAGTAATATACTTAAACACCTAGATCAGCATAAGATACTAACCGACTGTCAACATGGTTTCAGGGCGAGAAGAAGTTGCGAAACCCAGCTGATAACCTTAACACATGACTTAGTAACATCATTAAACAACGTAAAACAACAAGACTTGATCATCCTCGATTTTTCAAAGGCCTTCGACAAAGTGCCGCACCAACGCCTTCTGTCAAAACTGGAATTTTATGGCATAAGAGGAACAA
>MJUT01064985.1:466156-477352 GCA_002080005.1 Gigantidas platifrons | reverse complement strand
GGAATAATTACACTTATGTTCAAATCGGGGGAAAGGGAAGATATAAAAAACTGGAGGCCTATTACTCTTCTGAACGTGGATTACAAAATTGTGTCAAAAATATTAGCTGAGAGACTAAAACGTGTATTGCCAAATATAATTAGTACCGACCAAAAGGGGTTCGTAAAGGGTAGGAATATTTTTCAGGGGAATAGATTATTACAGGATATCATAGACTATGCAGAAAGGGAAGATGAAGAGGGGGCAATTATATTCTTAGATCAACAGAAAGCGTTCGATAGAGTTGAGTGGGGGTGGATATATTTGTGTTTTGACAAATTTGGCTTTAGTGATTGTTTCAGAGGCTGGGTACAAATGCTTTTAAAAAATGCAAAAACAAGTATTCAGACAAACGGATTTGTATCCCGCTTCGTCACCATTTCACGTTCAATCCGTCAAGGATGCCCAATCGCTCCGATGCTATACATTTTGCAGGCGGAGCCACTGGCGGTATCCATTAGACACAATCCCAAGATAGTAGGCATATCCTTACCAAATAGAAATGGGTCGGATATAGAGTCAAAGGTCAACATGTTTGCTGATGACACTCAATTGATTAATAAAACTGAAGAACCCATCGAGGAAACATTTAAAACACTTGAAATATATGAAAAAGCTTCTGGAGCAAAAATGAATTTGGAAAAAACAGTGGGGATGTATTTAGGGAAATGGCGTAATAAAAACCCGAGATTTAAAAATATTAAGTTGTCAACAAAACCAGTTAAAGCTTTGGGGGTATTTCATGGATACGCTATCGACCTAGAAATGATTTGGTTAGAAAAAATTAATAAGATAAAAAGTTGCATGGAGGTTTGGAAATCAAGAGATCTTACGTATTTTGGAAAAAAATGTATTATCAAATTATTTGTCCTATCGGTAATAGGCTATGAAATAGAAATGTGGGGTATCCCAGTAAAATTTGAAAAGGAAATAAACTCCATCATATGGGATTTTATACGGGATGGTAAAACAAATCAAATCTCTAGAAACGTATGCAGTTTACCACATAATAAAGGGGGGGGGTGGGAATGGTGAATTTGAATCACTTTTATAAGGCAAAGCAAGTTAAATGTATGCATAATATAATACACTCAAAATTAGATAAATGGAATGCTATTGGTAAATATTGGTTGACATCAATGGATTCAAAATTTGATACCGATTTTTTTCTCGGTAAATGTTCAGATATCAAAGATATTGGACTAAGGAAGATTTCAAAATATTATCTGAATCTCTTAAATTACTGGTCTGAATTTCTGAGTTTAAATAAAATTAACACAAAAGAAACTATATTAGAGCAACATATATTTGGCAATTCGAAAATAAGACTAAAACGAAAAGCTCTATTTTTGTCCAATTTCTCCAAAAGTGGGTTTAAAACAGTAAAAGATATCTGGGATCAAAATAGTAAAACATTTGTAAATTCCACTGCAATTTTCAATAGACTGCGTGATAAAAGAAACTGAATTGACGAATACAGCCGCATAAAAGCATCATTTTCTCATGAACTACTCCTCATGCTCAAATCATACAACATTAACCAAGAAAATACTAAAAGCTATCCATTTACAGTGAAAAATACATGCGAATTTATGAAAAATGATAATATTCTAGAAAATAAAAAACTTCTCCTTAAAGATATACAGTATTGTTTTGCAACAGAAAATATTCCAATATGTCAACAAAAATGGGAAATTCATTTCGGAGTAAAATTACCATGGGAATAAATATGGGGTAGACATTTTAACAATCTCGCAAATAGAAAATCCAAACAATTACAATGGAAAGTGCTACATAGAATAATATATACAGAAGAAAGGTTACAAAAGATGAATAAATCTGCAAATGGTAGTTGTCATTTCTGTAAAGACCCCGAAAATGTAATGCATCTTTTTGTCAACTGTAAATTGGTAGATAGTGGGTGGACAGAAATTTTCCAAAAAATAAATGAAATTTATGAACAAAATGAAATAAAAAAAATATCAAAATTAGAAAATACGATAATTTTAGGAATAAGCCATAGAGACGACGAAATCAACGCAATAGTTAACACGATTTTGACAACCACAAAGTGGATTATTTGGAAAGAACGAAATGTTGCTAAATACCAAAAGAGACAAATTACTAAATTGAAAATTATCAATTTAATTAAAAGCGAAATTGCATTCATATTTTCTCTTGCCAAAAGTAAAACGGGAAATAATATTTATACAGGAATGACAAATATTTTTTGTTAATTGTTTCCATACGAATTAATGTACATGTATCTGTGTCAGGTTATTATAAATCACCAGGTACACACTCCCTTTTAGTATATTGTTGTATTATTAACACATATATATTGATTATTTCTTACTTACAAAGTTGTCTGTTAATATGTAGATTCGTGTAGTGTATATGTTATGTTATTTATTAATCCAACTGCATTTTCCCTATTATTCCATTTGAATGAATAACACAATCTTATGATAATTGTAGGTCCCAAGAATGAAAATAGAAAAAAAAATGTATGTAAGAATAATTAGCCACGCTGATGTCGTAAAACTACCCTCAAAACAATTGGATGTGTTCGATTTATTAGGAAACAGCAGTCTGTTTGATTTAGTGATTTCGTTTTAAAATCTTTAATTAGTTTTTCTATTTGCTACAGTAATAATTGTTATAGAAATAAAGTTTAAAATATGTATATATATATGTGGTATTTGTTTAAAGATATAAAATCTACAAAAATGGAACTAAGTTTCCTCATAATTTATAAAAATTGTTGTTAGAAATTATGAAAAAATTAGTTAAATCTAGGTGTAAAATAAAGCATAAACAGGAAAATACAGTTGATTATTGTAGTTAATTATATGAAAATATGTTGTATATATTTGTATTTTGTAAATAATAAAAAAAAAAAAAAAAAAATTTAATTTGAATTTTGGTATTTAACGCCACTTTCAGCAATATTTCAGCTATATCATGGCGACCAGTTTTAGTGGTCGACGAAACCGGAGTACCCGGAGAGAACCACCGACCCTGGACAAGCAGCTGGTTAAAGAACCCAAGTGTAACAGCTCTTTATTAGCATTATGCTCATGATGAGTGGTCCATAGTAGACCTGTTGCACTGGCACAATTCTCCGTCCCTACCCATCACATTTCCTTGTCTCGAGAGCCCCGTGGCGTTTAAATTATTCTCGTCCTGAATATAGCGGAAAAATTGCTCGCTGGACGTTAAACATCAATCAATCAATCATAGTATGTCACTTCACCGCTTTTTGAATTACCGTTATTCTCTTTATATCAGATCTTCGTTCCATGCTAAATCTGCTTCCAAGAGAAAAAAGAAGGTAACTTGCCTGATCATAGGTTGGCTCGGAATCATAATAATATGTCCGATTGGAGCGAAATGTCCAAGAGCGGACTACTGTTTCAGCAAGCACAATAAATATTCAATTATGTATGTTGGTCTAGTACAAAGCTGGCTTAATTTTTCCACCTAATATAATATGTTCTATCAATGATATAGCTGAAACATTGTTCATTAGTCATTACACGCCATCCACTCACTTACAGACTAACTCACTCAATACATGGAAACCGAATTGGTTGCGTAATAGTTAGCGTGCTCTCCTCGAGTGCCGTAAATTGTGGGCTCGAGCCTCGGTCTGGTCAAACCAAATACGACTAATTGGTATGTGTTGCTTCTCCGCTACGCACGCAGCATCAAGGATAAAGACCAAAGACTGATTGGCTCGGAATTAGAATAATGTGTCCGAGTGGAACGACATGTCTACCCGCATACTCTTGTTTCAGTGAGCTAGCACTATAAAAATCAAACTAAGCGTGTTCGTGTAGAACAAGTCGGACCCCATCATCATCTCATTGAAAATTAACTTCTTCTCGCCATGATATAGCTGAAAGAGTGATGAATTGGCGCTAACCAATAATCACTCGCTCAATATATGGAAATATGGTATATCAGTCAATGTATAATGTCAACATTATCAAGGAAGATTTCTAGATATAAAAATATAATTATTGTGCAGCACAGTTCGACCAATGCCCTACAGGTACATGTAGTACGAATTATACAGTATTAACCTGCTCATTAGGGGTAATTACGAACAAAAAGACATATATTTAATGAACAGATCAGCACTAATGTGACAATATTTGTTTGTTTGATAGTGCTTCAAGCCATTTCCAACAACATTTCAGTTATATCGTGGCGTTCAGTTTTATTGGTGGAGGAAACGGGATGACCCGTAAAAAATCACTAACCTGTAGCAAGTCACCTACAAACGTTATTACATAATGTTGTACACCTGGCCATGATCGAGATTCGAACTCACTACATCAGTGGTGGTAATCACTGATTGCATAGGTATTTGTAAATCCAATTACCTTACGATCATGGCCATGACGGCCCCTAATCAAACAATAAAGTATGTCACAGGAATAATTAGGACTATAACTGACCATCTACATAATAATAAAATACATTGATTACTCATATGAAAATGTTTGGTTTTTGTTTTTTCATGGAGTAGACAGTATTTGATAAAATAATCTACAAATGGCAACTTTCTATTTTTTAACGCTTGAGTAAGATTATAAAACTGAAGAAATGTAGCAGACTTGTGTGATATATGATACACAATAGAGACACATGCTAACCGATTCGAATATTACAGATGTCGTAGATATGTCGAAGATACGTGTATATTTTGATCGATTCAAGCAATGGAAACTATATATATTTTGTGGAATTATATTAGTACTTGTTCTTGTACAAATGAACATTTCATCAGCACAGGACAAATACAGAGATGAGCCGTTAAAATGGCGTCCGACGGGGATCAAAATAAGCATATTCTAGTAACAGGAGCAGCAGGTTTTATAGGACATTACGTGGTTATGAAATTAAAACGTTATCAAATTAAAGTTATCGGAATTGATAATTTTAATGATTATTATAATGTGTCATTAAAATACTTACGCTCGAATATCTCCGGTGTTGTTCTACATTTAGATGTCTGTGATTCTACTGGTGTTACGAATCTCATCAACGCACATACCATTACACATGTAATACACATGGCAGCTCAAGCTAGTGTACGATATTCATTGACACTCCCCCAGGCATATGTGCGATCAAATTTAGAATGTTTTGTACAACTATTAGAAGCAATAAAGTTAAGGAATATCAAACTAATATATGCCTCGTCTTCATCTGTTTATGGCGAAAACACGGAAGTACCATTCAGCGAGAGCCACCGTGTCGACCAATCCGTATCTTTATACGCAGCAACCAAGCGTGAAAACGAACTGATGGCGCATGTGTACTGGCATCTGTGCAAACTCCATTCTGTCGGTTTACGTTTCTTTACAGTATATGGTCCTATGGGTCGACCAGACATGGCATATTTCTCATTTGTGAAAAATATTGATGAGAGAAAGCCAATACGGGTACATAATTTTGGAAAGTTGTCCCGGGATTTTACTTATATAGATGATATTGTTGACGGGATCGTCAAATGTATTGACGTTCAGTTTGACTGTGAAATATTAAATCTAGGACGAGGTCAACCGCAAAATTTAATGACCTTTATTAAAACAACTGAAAGATTCATGGGTAAAAAAGCTATTTTAAATTTTGTTGAGATGGCAAAGGGTGATTTACTTACAACGTATGCCGATATTTCAAAAGCACAACGTGCAATTGATTATAATCCGCGGGTTTCTCTTAAGGAAGGCATCCAACAAATTGTCAACTGGTACAAATCTGTTAAATGACATCAATATTATATATTGGATCAGCTTTAAAATTGGGTTGTCTTGTGGTATTGCAAAGCAAATTTCTATTATTTTGTACCGACAATGTACTTATTGTGTGTTTATTATGCAATGTGAAAAAGTCATCCAGCAAATTTGATGATCAAACAGTCATCGTTTCGTCGTTACTTGTGTTCTTTTTCATGTCATCGCATTGCTGTTGCCGTTTCTTGCCCTTTGCATTGCCTGAATCAGAAATAAGATGCATGCTATTTGTTGGCTAGCGGGGAATAACAACAGTATTCTCGTCAATCGTAATATTCAGAAAATTAAATGATTGCAGGATGAATATAGTTTATTGTTCAAACCTGCATGCCTGGTTTCTAAATTGAAAAGGCAATATTATGAATATTATATTAACTGACTGTATTAAGCCAAATGTTTCCAGAGAATCTTTCCAAATGACACAATAATAAAATGTATAATAACATCAAAATTATTATCCAATATTAACGATGTTTGGTTCGTCTTTACCTCCAGTTGTTTGTAGGAGGACTCGTGTCTTATTTACGTTATTTGTCTTCGTTAACGGATGTCCAACACATAGTGTGTTGTGTTTGTGTATTTGTTTTGTTCTTCTTTGTGCCTATGTTGCCAGTTTCTCTAGATTACCCGCTTTGAGTGCACCTTCCGTATTCTCTAACGTATATATTCTTCTTATATCTGTGAGTACACCTTCGGTATTCTCTAAGGTATATATTCTTCTTATATCTGTATTCAGGAGCATCATAATAAGACAAGGTTGATGATATTAAAGGGATAATCAGAAGTGGTAATTCAAAGAACAGACAATACATTGACGCAAAGAATAAAGACAAAGAGATGAAAAATAGGCTACACAGAAAACTAACGTTTGAGCAACACAAACCCCCACAGGTTAATTCAGGTGCTTCGCAATGGTAAGTATTTCCTGTACCCATCGTGTTACTTTTGTTAAAAAAAAGTGATAGTTTAAGAACGAGGAATGAACGGTATTGTGATGACGACAAACCTAACATGCACGTGGTCATTTCTAAAACAGATAACCCGGAGCGTTTCGCCAAGTCAAGGTTGCGACCGTTAAACTTAACCACTAGGATAAGTTTTTCATTTGCTTTCTTGTTAGCAGCAATCCATTATCACGAACATCAAACAGGGACCAGAAGCTTTGCCATGTCTTATCACCTGAGAGATGTATTCTGAATTTGCAGATTCTACTGAAATGTTGCTACATATAAATGGAAAGTTTACAATGTGAAATCATTTCTTGTGTAGTCTCACTCTGACTTTCTAGGTATATGTCAAGGTATTAATTAGACCCAACTGTATCTATGGTATCCTTCATTTTAAGTGTCATGGAAATGATACAATCATCATGATCATCAAGCTTATATGGATTAAAATGAAAAAACAAGCAATAACACACTGTTGAATTAATTCCAAGATAAAATGTCAAAATCGTAGGAAGAGGAAAGCTGGAAGATCACCATTCGTATAAAATGTATGCCTAAGGATCTAGATGTTCTCTTGTAATATCTGTTCGTTTTATACACCTCCTTTACCATACAGGTCTAACAGCATGGATTCGCGCCCGGCTTTGTAAATTATAAAAAAGTGCACTCTAAAACCAGGGGTAATAATTCCCAAATTGGAGTTCACATGCTATGCGGAACGAATTAAATATATAACTGGCCGTCAAGACGGGACATGAACGGTTGTTTTTCCATTCAAGATGAACAGCTCCTAATACATTTCATGCGCACGAAATCAGATATCTACCATTTTTCACTATTACTAGAACGATACCTCTCTTTGGAGGATTAGTAGACCCTGAGGGTAACATCCGCCTTGAACTCAGTAGTTTATTAGATATGTTTTCATTGAAATTTACGGTTCCTAAGTAATGCAATCATTATTAATAAAGAGGTGCACCTCACTCAGGCATAGGTAATCTTGTTCTGTCATAGGTAGCCTTGTGTGGTCATAGTTAACCTTGTTCGGTCATATGTAACCTTGTCCTGTCATAGGTAGCATTGTGCGGTCATAGATAACCTTGTTCGGTCATAGGTAATCTGTTGCGGTCAAAGGTAGCCTTGTGTTGTCATATATAGCGTTGTGTAGTCATAGGTAACCTTGTTCGGTCATATGCAACCTTGTTCTGTTATAGGTAGCCTTGTGCAGTCATATGTAACCTTGTTCGGTCATATGTAGCTTCGTGCAGTCATATGTAGCTTTGTTCAGTCATAGGTAACCTTATACTGTCATATGTAACATTGTTTGGTCATTGGTAACCTTGTGTGGTCATAGGTAACCTTGTTTGGTTATATATAACCCTTCCCGATCATATGTAACCTTGTTCGGGCGTAGGTAACCGTGTTCGGTCATAGGTAATCTTGTTCGGTTATGGGTAACCTTGTTCGGTCATATAGGTAACCTTTTGTCGATTTGGCTATCCTGTTTATGCCCGTTATATTTGAAAGTTTCAGTCTTAAATAATACAATATTTTAAAATCAAGGTCAGCCACACGTATACAGATGGCGCAATAATACAATGTAATCTCGATGGATTTCCGTTTCTATGCATTTACTATATGTGACAACAGGTGAATAACAGTTGTCATACATTACTCCGAGGGGCCCGGGTGGCTTAATGAGTTAGATCGTTGGATCTAACAACTCATACAAGCCTATCACCAATACATCGTGCGTTCGCGCCCAGCTTTGTAAATTATAAAAAGGTGCACTCGACTCCCAGCCGCAAGTGATAAAGTTTACCAGTTGTTTGCCCAGGGTCAGTGGTTCTCTACGGGTACCCCGCTTACTCCACAACTAAAACTGGTCGCCATATAGCTGAAATTTTGCTGAAAGTGGCGCTAAACACCAAAATTTAAATTCAAATTCAAATTCGTACATTATTCGGTTAGTTCAAGTGAAAACAGTTGATTCTAATATATCGCCAACCAGTATATGTCGGTATATATCTACTTGTAGCACCTGCGCACTCAAATTATCGATTGGAAAAAAAAAACATAATTTAAAAAGTTTCTGTAATGATTAAAAGCCAACAAGATCGTTTGCATGAGGTCATACACAACAACTACACTAGCGCTCGGGGAAACAAATCGAATATAAATGCCCAACCCATGGTTAAATGAGCACAAATCTACGGCTGCCATGCATTATTTCTTAGATAACAGTTGATATACATTATGCAGTGATTTCAAGTGACAATAGCTGAACAACAGTTGTCATACATTATTCAGTTATTTCAAGTGACAACAGCTGAATAACAGTGGTCATACATTATTCAGTTCAGAACTCATAAAATAAGCCCACCCAACGTCCATTCTGTCAGGTCCCTATTGTAAAATGGTATTCTGCTTAGTCAAACACGTATTTCATCATTGTCGGGTATACTTTGTACCTTACTAAAATATCCACCCATGTGAATCGTTCTACTTTCATTTTGTTGTGTTGCTTAATATTTTGCACGTGTTCTACTATATATAGCCTTTGTTTGTTTTCTATGTTTTGATTCTGTTCGCTTGTTGTTTTATGTTGCGTCTGATATTTTATTTGTTCATTGACCGTTTCTGGATATTTTTTGTCTGGAATTTCAAAATCTTTCGGATTGGATTTTTTTGCTGGGGGTTTTCTGAACATATCCATAATGTGCGGATGAACAACAAATAACATACATACAAATAGACAACAGATAATTTACGCATTCCTGTATGTTATTTGTTGTTTATCCGCACATTATGGATATGTTCAGAAAACCCCCAGCAAAAAATCTTAACGAAAGCTCCCGTGAAGTCGTGCGAACTCGACCCCATTCCGACACATGTGCTTAGACCATGCTTAGATACTTTGATTCCAATTATCAAAGAATTTGTGAACAAATCATTAGCGGACTCGATTGTGCCAGTTGTATTCAAAAATGCACTCGTTCGACCTCTTCTGGAAAAACAAATTTAGATAGAGAAGAGTTAAAAAACTATCCCCCAGTGTCCAATTTACATTTTCTTTCGAAGGTAGCTGAAAAGGCAGTCTCGAGTCGTATTGAAAACCATCTGAATTCATTTTCACTGCATGACAATTTACAATCGGCGTATATATCCTGTCACTCAACAGAAACCGCCCTACTCCGTGTTCATCACGATATAGCATCAGCGCTTGACAATGGCCATTCTGTTGTTCTCGTAATGCTAGATCTGTCCGCAGCGTTTGACGTTATTGACCATGACATACTCTTCAACCGATTACAACATTCATTTGGAATAGACGGAGACGCTCTTTTATGGATCAAGTCGTATTTGCATGGAAGATCGCAACGTGTTGCTCTCGGACCTGTTAAATCGAACAGCATGGAGTTGAAATATGGTGTACCGCAAGGGTCAGTGCTTGGACCTAAGATGTACTGTATTTTCTCTAAGCCTATTGGTGCTATCTGTTCAAGGCATGATTTATGCTATCACTGTTATGCTGATGATACGCAGTTGTATTTTGTCATCAAACCGCCGGACGATTGGAGTGATGTTACTGGGCGTTTAGAGCCATGTCTCTCGGAGATAAGCGCATGGATGAAAGCAAACATGTTGAAATTAAATGAAGATAAGACAGAACCGATAGTGTTTGCACCTAAACATCGGCTTAACGATTTCAGAAACTGTCAATTACAATTCGACGGTTGTGTTGTCAGCGATGCTCCCTTTGTTAAAAACCTTGGTGTACATTTTGGCAAGGCATTAAACATGGAAAAATACGTAAGTGTTCTGGTCAAATCGTGTTTTGCCCAAATTCGCACTATAGGACGTATTAGACCGTACTTATCAGAAAGCGCGTGTAAGACACTAGTTGCAACTCTGGTTACATCTCGCATAGACTATGTAAACGCTATTCTTTATGATATCAACAACAATGTTCTTTCGAAACTTCAAAGGGTCCAGAACACCGCGGCGAGACTTATCACCCGCAAAAGAAAGTACGACCATATTACACCCGAGCTAATGGCTTTACACTGGCTTCCAATTAAATACAGGTGTCAGTACAAGTTGCTTTTATACACTTTCAAAGTTCTGACTGAGCGTGTTCCTGTTTATCTCCAGGAATTGTTAAAAATTCATGTTCCAACAAGATCACTTCGCTCGGAAAATTCCATGCTGCTATCAAAACCCAGAGTGCGCTCAAAGACATTCGGTGAGAGGCAATTTGACAGGACAGCATCTACACTGTGGAACAATCTCCCAAGCAGCATCCGACATGAACAGTCAATGGGAATTTTCAAGAAACAACTGAAAACATATCTTTTTAGACTTGCCTATGATGATTTTATCTAATTGATGATGTGCAGTAA
>MJUT01064985.1:444934-464385 GCA_002080005.1 Gigantidas platifrons | reverse complement strand
TATCCATAATGTGCGGATGAACAACAAATAACATACATACAAATAGACAACAGATAATTTACGCATTTCTGTATGTTATTTGTTGTTCATCCGCACATTATGGATATGTTCAGAAAACCCCGAGCAAAAAATCTTAACGAAAGCTCCCGTGAAGTCGTGCGAACTCGACCCCATTCCGACACATGTGCTTAGACAATGCTTAGATACTTTGATTCCAATTATCAAAGAAATTGTGAACAAATCATTAGCGACTCGATTGTGCCAGTTGTATTCAAACCTGCACTTGTTCGACCTCTTCTGAAAAAAACAAATTTAGATAGAGAAGAGTTAAAAAACTATCCCCCAGTGTCCAATTTACCTTTTCTTTCGAAGGTAGCTGAAAAGGCAGTCTCGAGTCGTATTGAAAACTATCTGAATTCATTTTCACTTCATGACAATTTACAATGGGCGTATATATCCTGTCACTCAACAGAAACCGCCCTACTCCGTGTTCATCACGATATAGCATCAGCGCTTGACAATGGTCATTCTGTTGTTCTCGTATTGCTGGATCTGTCCGCAGCGTTTGACGTTATTGACCATGACATACTCTTCAACCGATTACAACATTCATTTGGAATAGACGGAGACGCTCTTTTATGGATCAAGTCGTATTTGCATGGAAGATTGCAACGTGTTGCTCTCGGACCTGTTAAATCGAACAGCATGGAGTTGAAATATGGTGTACCGCAAGAGTCAGTGCTTGGACCTTAGATGTACTGTATTTTCTCTAAGCTTATTGGTGCTATCTGTTCAAGGCATGACTTATGCTATCACTGTTTTGCTGATGACACGCAGTTGTATTTTGTCATCAAACCGCCGGACGATTGGAGTGAGGTTACTGGGCGTTTAGAGCCATGTCTCTCGGAGATAAGCGCATGGATGAAAGCAAACATGTTGAAATTAAATCAAGATCAGACAGAACCGATAGTTTGTGCACCTAAACATAGGCTTAACGATTTCAGAAACTGTCAATTACAATTCGACGGTTGTGTTGTCAGCGATGCTCCCTTTGCTAAAAACCTGGGTGTACATTTTTGGCAAGGCATTAACATGGAAAAACACGTAAGTGTTCTGGTCAAATCGTGTTTGGCCCAAATTCGCACTATAGGACGTATTAGACCGTACTTATCAGAAAGCGCGTGTAAGACACTAGTTGCAACTCTGGTTACATCTCGTATAGACTATGGAAACGCTATTCTTTATGATATCAACAATAATGTTCTTTCGAAACTTCAAAGGGTCCAGAACACCGCGGCGAGACTTATCACCCGCATAAGAAAGTACGACCATATTACACCCGAGCTAATGGCTTTACACTGGCTTCCAATTAAATACAGGTGTCAGTACAAGTTGCTTTTATACACTTTCAAAGTTCTGACTGAGCGTGCTCCTGTTTATCTCCAGGAATTGTTAAAAATTCATGTTCCAACAAGATCATTTCGCTCGGAAAATTCCATGCTGCTATCAAAACCCAGAGTGCGCTCAAAGACATTCGGTGAGGGGCAATTTGACAGGGCAGCATCTACACTGTGGAACAATCTCCCAAGCAGCATCCGACATGAACAGTCAATGGGAATTTTCAAGAAACAACTGAAAACATATCTTTTTAGACTTGCCTATGATGATTTTATCTAATTGGTGATGTGCAGTAACGATGTATTTTTATATTCTATATGAGTCACGTATGTTTTAATTCTTGGTGGAAAATGTTTATTTGTTTAATTATAGACGCGTTGTTTAAACATATTTCACACGTTTATCACTTTTAGTTAAGAGCTTCGATATCACTTTCTTCCTCTTTTATAAGTTTAGTTTTATTGCTGCATGTTTCGTTTCCTGTAAGTTTTATAGGTTTATGTAAAAAAAAAAGAAAAATAATATATTTTTTTTTATTTTGCATGTAATTGTTGTAGTCTTTGTTCTTTTTAAACTATGTTAAGCGCTTAGAGTAATTTTTTTTATCTATTATATATAGCGCAATATAAATTGTGTATTATATATATCGACTTTGCTTTTCAATAATTTTCCGATTATAATTTGGAACTGTTCCGAAAGTGTAGTAATTTTTGGTTTTCGTAAATGCCATTGATTCCACCTGTTCGAGATTTTCAGATTATATTGTTTTGCTTTGTATCTTATCTGTGTGCCTGTCCTTCATTGCATTGTAGCTTTGATATAATATGAACAGATATTTTCCTAAACACTAGCCTAACGCGATGTATTTTATATGAGTCAAATATTAATATCATTAACAATGAATAGAACAAATTTTGGAGTGGACGTTTTTTCTATATTTTCACTTGCTACCCATGGCCAGGTGAGATTGATGTATAACAGAGTCATTAAGGTCATTGTAAATATGCAGATTTGTTTTAATAAGAAAACAAAGAGTCAATCAGAATCCGTATATCGAAGAAGAACAGACAACACAATGGCCAAACGAAAAAATTGCAAAAGAACAAACACGATCTTCAAAACATACACATAAAACTAAAGATCGAGCAACGCGAAACTATAGAATGAAATAATTATTAACAATAGTTTATATCAATTAATTATTATTTTGTTTGATTCAAATCGTGTTCACTTCGAATTATATAATACCTGAATTAGTTAACTGTGTTTACATAAGCTTAAATTAATGAACAATATGACGACAACTTACCATTACAACTGAATTTGGTTATTCTGTGATCACAAATAGCCATACACAGGTTAATCATCCATAGGCAACCCGTAGATAGAAATGTATGCTGTAAATTCCTATCGTCACACTGGGGTGAGTATATGTTATTCAATACCTGGTCATATACTAATGACCAGGTATTGTATAATCAAGTATGCCCATACTTTCTTCGTCGATTGTCATAATTACCAATTATTACTAATTTAGGCAGCCTAAGCCAGAGTAGATTGAATGAGTATCAGCTCAAACGAATTTCCTCAAGTTACAACATATGTGGTATATGGAAAATATTCAATAACACAAGACAAAGAAAGTATGGGATAATTAATTGTAAACCGCCTATTTTACCTGGCATGTCTATTTTAAATAGTTTATTTCAAATTTTCTTTTCTTAAATATCTGTGATTTATTTATTTCTTTGATTTAATGATTATAATATATATTATGTCCAATGGATAAGGGCACAAAGCCATATTATCCCTGATCTGTCGAAGAAGGGTTTGCAGATACCAAAGGGGTAATCAGAATCCATAAATCAAAGAGGAAGAGACAAGACAATACAATGACCAAATGAAAAAAGATAAAAGTACAAACAGCGATCTACAAAACATACATATAAAACTAAAGATCAAGTAACACGAACCCAACTAAAAAGAGGGAGTGAACACTTGACAATTCTTAGAACTTATAAAATAAGAGGAACCATTTTGAAAATAGTTTAATAGGAAAAGAAATATCGAGAATGTAATATAGATATTTATTTGGAAAAACTACCCCTTTACAACGGGGGCAACCACCATGGTAGCGGTAGGTGCGTCCAAGCTATGCTTGCATATAATAAAACTATACACAGTACATACTAAAAATAATATATACAGTGAAATGACACAAAAGTTCAGTGTAAAATGTCTCTCTTTCTGTTAAGATCGTATTTAGTACATATAAAACACAAACTGATTTGTAGAAAAAGCTGTTACAAGCACATATCACATAAAATTTCCCTCAATAATTTCTTCGTAAAATATCAAACAAGAACCCTATTGAGAATTATCATCTAACATTTTTAGATAAAAAAACAAATACAATAACATACAATTATAGTAAATTATATAGTATGGCACTCAGTCATTCGGCGATTTGGGACCTTAGCATAAAAATATTGCACAATAAATTCTTACATAGTTTATCTATTTCATCTCCTATCAAATTATAAAAATGATATCCCAAATCACCGATTAAAAACACAATTTTTTCATGTGGCGGCAATCCAGTGAAGCTAGCATCTACGTTTTGTCCACAAAATAGGGTTGTTATGTCCGACTTTAACTCATTTCTCAAATTAGTATACGCTTCACATTCAAGTAACACGTGATTCACATATTCTTCATAATTGTTTGTACATATTCTACAATGAGTATTAGTACGAATTTGCCTACGGCATGAGGCATTGTTTACTGGCAAGCAGTTGGTCCTTGCTAGAAGTTTGAACCTTGAACAGCGAAAATCATTTATATTGATTAAATATTTTTGGGTTCTGCCTATGGTATTAAACGTTTTGCACAAATGCAAGCTTGATTTCGTATCTATATTTTCAAGTTTTATTCTTCGTTGAAATTTACCGAAAAATTTATAGAATGCACCTTTATTTGAACTTCCATTTGTAAAATGATCTAGACCAATCGACTCAAATAAAGACCGTATGTAATCAAAATAAGGCCATTCCTTTATATTTTTACTAAATAGTTCATCAAATGTTTGGGTGCACAATCTTGTTGAATGTAGTTCAGAGAATCTTGAAAAATAAGAAATTCTCTGTCTGTCTAAAAAAGCATTGATTGGTTCCCATCCTAACTCTAATAATAGAGCACTTATATGAATATTAATTTTTGCCGCTTTGTATTGTATTCTTTGGAGTAAATTACGCTGCGTTTCCGACGACGGAAGCCATATGGAACAGCCATGTGCAATACATGGGCGTATTACTGAGGTCCATAAAGTGCTTCCGAATTCTACCATATTAAAGTCGCTGTGTTTTCCTAGGATTCTTAGCATACCGTTTAGTTTATTTTCTAAGTTTTCTTTTAGATACTTAAGAACATGATGAGTTGGCTTAAGATTAATAGACAAAAATACACCTACAAATTTGTAATTATCGGTTTCATCAATTATTTCATTTCGAGATACCATTTCCTGTTTTTGTCAATGCGTTGACCTACCACTAAAACATTTTCCGCGATAAGAGCGACATCATCGGCGTACATCAGGGAATTTATTATTTTGGCCGAAAGAGAGACTCCTATGTTCTCATGTTCAATCATATCTGAAAGGTCCTTCATCAAATTTGAGAATAGTGTAGGGGAGAGAATATATCCCTGTTTAACCCCAAAGTCTTGATCGAACCATTTAGAAAGATACGATCCAAAAATTATTTTGTTCTCTACATTACTGTAAATTTCTTTTAAGAGACGCCATATTTTCCCCTGTACCCCATTTTCAAACAATAAGTAAAAAAGACCGTCACGCCAAAACTCTATCAAAAGCTTTCGATAGATCAAGGAAAGCTATATAAGTTTTTAGCTTAGATGACTTTCTTTGGGAGCATATACCGCTTAATGTTAATAGATGGTCCTCTGGACGTCTGTTTTTTATAAAGGCACCTTGGATTTCACCGAGTAAATTTTTATCCTCGAGGAAAGTCATACTAGTATTTTCCATAATGCTTGCATACATTTTGTACACGTTTGAGGTCAGTTATTTGATCATAAATAGATGCGGACTTATGAATCGGAATAATGATACCTTTTTGCCAATCGGATGGGGCCTGTTCAAGATCACTTACGGTTATGAACAGATTTGTAATATATGTAATCATGATATCACCACCGATTTTTAGAAACTCGTTTGGAATTCCGTCAAGACCAAACGCTTTGCCAGATTTCAATGAAACTAGAAGTCGTTGAACAATATCGGCTTGGATATTCAGAGAAAACATAGGTTTTGTCGGACTTTTATCGTTTTGTGCTTGGAAAAATATTTTTTAACATAATTCGTATGGGCTTCATTTTGATGAGTCGAGTCAATATAATATCGTGCCCGCTTTATGTACAAAGCCCATTATTAATATATTAATATTTATGATATAACAATACACACCAAGTATCATCGTCTAGCTACAAGGACACACGGCAATATTATTGGTGATCTGATGAACTCTTGACAAGTCCTAGAACATTAACAATAACGGTTTTTAGTGGGGTGGTGTTACTCGATCTTTTGTTTTATGTGTATGTTTTTTGTAGATCGTTGTTTGTCCTTTTGTATTTTTTTACCTGTGCGTTGTCTGTTCTTCTTCGATATACAGATTCTGATTATCCCTTGGCATCTTCAAATTCTTCCTATAAAATAAGCGGAACTATTTTGAAAATAGTTTCATCGGAAAATGAAATATTGAGAATGTCAAATAATATGGAAAATAAAAAGAAATATCTTACCCGCTTTATGAAGAAAGCCAATAATTAATATATACAAGCATCATTGCCTAATTGTGCAATAGTCAAAATTCACAGTATAGCTATCAAATGGGAAAATATTCTCAAGTAAAAATATAATTATCATACAAACACGCCCATAAACACAAAAAAATGTAAGCATTCTAAAAGAGCATATACTCCTACATATACACTTAGTGTGTCATACTGCTCAATTTCAATTATGTCAATAATGAGTCCATTATTCCTAAGTCTAGACAATACGCAAAGGAGACCGATATTATTAAAAACGTAGATATATAATTTGTGCATGCAATAATTAGTTTTGAAAATGCGAAACGTCATTTACATTTACTTGCTATTTTACTATGCCTTGATTTATTTACAACAATCAACAATCACTCTGTATGTATACCAAAACATCGATAAACATTATGTGTATGTACAATAATTAATACACTTTGTTTTGTACATACATTCAATACACACTATGTGTACGTACGCAAATTCAACACACATTATGTTTATGTACACAAATTCAATGAACATTCCATGTACGTACGCAAATTCAACCAACCTCATGTGTACATACACAAATTCAACAAAAACTATATGTACGTACACAAATTCAACAAACATTATGTGTACGCACACAAATTCAACAAACACTTTATCATGTATATACAAAGTCAAGAGATTCTGAACAGACCAGTTTTTGTGCTAGATATTCTGAAAAGTATCTGAAAATTCTGAAAATTACTTAAAATTCTGAACAGATTCTGAACATTACTGAAAATTCTGAACAGATTCTGAAAATTCTGAAAATTGCTGAAAATTCTGAACAGATTCTGAACATTACCGAAAATTCTGATCAGATTCTGAACAGATTCTGAACATTGCTAAAAATTCTGAACAGATTCTGTAAATTGCTGAACATTCTGAACAGATTCTGAACATTACTGAAAATTCTGAACAGATTCTGAACAGACAAATTCAACAAACACTTTATCATGTATACACTACAAAGTCAAGAGATTCTGCACAGACCAGTTTTTCTGCTAGATATTCTGAAAAGTGTCTGAAAATTCTGAAAATTACTTAAAATTCTTAACAGATTCTAAGCAGATTCTGAACATTGCTACAAATTCTGAACAGAGTCTGAACAGATTCTGAACATTGCTGACAATTCTGAACAGTGTCTGAACAGATTCTGAACATTACTCAAAATTCTGAACAGATTCTGAACATTACTTAAAATTCTTAACAGATTTAAAAAAATAATTACATGAAATTTGTCTCAAATGATTTATTTTTTTTTAATGTAATTAATTTATACATATAAACCCTAACCTTTTTTTATTCTGTGCATAATTTTCCAATCTTATTCTCAATGAAAACATTCATCTGAAAATATTATACTTATAACTTATGAAATACAAAGGTAAGTCACCTGTGAGTGATGATTTTACCTGTACATATAGGTATTTAGTCATTTCCTGTTGTATATTGGAACCACAGGTGATACTGTGGAGATGGATACTATTTATAAATTTGACATTTTCTTCATTTCAATTTTTCTTCATATACACATGTATATGTTTTTTTTAATTTAAAAAAAATATACATTATTTCATTTCTCATTAAATTTACCATTTCAATTTTTCTTCTTTAGCTAAATGTATTTTACTTCATTTTCATTACATTTTAATTAAATATAACATGTAATATTTCACATAGTAATGCAGGTCTGAAAAGTGAAATTTATTATATAAAAAACTAAACTAAACTAAAAAAACAATCTAAAAATATAAGAATAAGTCTGTTAAAATTTAACAACTTGAGGAAATCTGTTCTAAATTTTCAGCAATTTTCAGAATTTTCAGAATCTGTTCAGAATCTGTTCAGAATTTTCAGCAATGTTCAGAATCTGTTCAGAATTTTCAGCAATGTTCAGATTCTGTTCAGAATTTTCAGCAATTTTCAGAATTTTCAGAATCTGTTCAGAATCTGTTCAGAATTTTCAGTAATGTTCAGAATCTGTTCAGAATCTGTTCAGAATTTTTAGTAATTTTCAGAATTTTCAGACACTTTTCAGAATATCTAGCACAAAAACGGATCTATTCAGAATCTCTTGACTTTGTAGTGATATAAACACCACAAACACTCTGTGTGCTTACACGAATTCAGCAAACAGTATGAGTACGCTTCAAAATTCAACAAACATTCTGTGTACGTACACAAATTAAACAAACATTATGTGTACTTACAACAATTCCACAAATACTCTGTGTAGGTAGACAACATTAACATACACCCTGTGTACACACACAACTTCAACACACAATATATGTGCGTACAAACAAACAATTTGTCATGTTTACAGACGCTCTGTGTACGCACAGAACATCAACATACACTCTATGTACGTACACAAATCAAATTAACACGTATAGAACATGCATAGAACATCAACAGACACTCTGTGTCCGCACACAACATCAACAAGCACTATGCACGTACAGAACATCAACAGACACTCTGTGTCCGAACACAACATCAACATACACTCTGTGTACGTACACAAATCCAAGAAACACTTTGTTCACGTACAGAACATTAACATAGACTGTGTGTCCTCACACAACATCAGCAAACACTCTGTGTACGTACACAAATTCAACAAACACTTTGTGCACGTACAGAACATCAACAGACACTCTGTGTCCGCACACAACTTCAACTAACACTCTGTGCAAGTACTCAATGATCAAGTGATTTTATTCATAAATTCATTTGTTGAGCTGAGTGGTTTTATTTGAAAGGCCTTGAAAAGATAAGAACGTTTGTGGTTATAATATCTTGCTACCTTTCTCCATTCAAAAGCTATGATAATTTGAATTTCGAAAAATATGCACTTTTCAAATCCATTATTGAAACAATACTCAACAAATGTGAAAACTCCAGTTGCAATGCTTATTATCTCCGTTATGTGAATTTCTGTACCACTCATAGCTTATCATCCTAGTGTTTGGTCAGGGAGGTCCAAATATACAGACTTTGACCAACACTGGATGCTTCTATATTTGTTCCTTCAGAGTCAAATATTGCATTGAAGAGCTCTGAAAATAATGTCCACAGCAGAAAATGACTAAATCCACTACAATTTTCAACATTATTGGCTGTACAGGCATTATTAATGTAGCTATACCACTCAAATTTGCTATGTATGGGTTTTTCAGTATGCTCTATCCAATGAACAACTTACAGTTTATGCATTATGTGCATAAATATACGTTTTTTTTTACCATGGCAACAGAAAATTTGGGTAAAATTATGAATTTTCATTGCGTTTCATTTTAAATCCTCCGACACAACGCCCCTATCCCTGCAATTTTGCAAAATAAGAATTAGTATATGCGATCTAATAACAGTTACCTCAAATTTACTGGTATTTAATGGTTTATGTGTGCTTTGTTCCTATAGCAAACATAAATTACACACAAAAATTGTGAAAAAAACCCAATTGAATGAAGTTGGATATTTATAGTCATAAATCATCTTGTGTGACTCCTAAGCTCTTGCAAATATGCACTGAGGGTTTTTTTCATCTTGCTTTCATCAACGAATATCTCAGATTTGATGTATCTTAGTGGTAAGTGTTTGTTTTATTTCAATAAAACCAAAAAGATAGTACAAAATTACATAAAGAAAACTGCCCACCTGACCATATAAGACGACAGTCAAAGTCAAAGTGACAAATTTTAGAAAATGGAATATAAATCTATTATTTAAAACCAACATTAATATATATAGAAAATTTTAATCCTTAGCAAAATAAAATCCATTGAAAATCCATTGTTTTTCAATTTATTTTCTGACCATTTAAAATTATTGTTTTTCCATTTACACAACCTGCCTTACAACAGAATAAGGAAAACCCATTTAAAATCAATTTACACATTTAAAAACCATTGGTATTCCCTTTAAAAACCATTGACTTTTACTTGAAACTCCATTGAATTTCCATTTATTTTGGCGAAATATGCTAATGAACATGTCATAAATTAATGGTTTATATATGGTCCTCAAATTGGTGCCATTTAAATGATGTCTCAAATAAATGGTTTAGAAATGGTTCTTGTTTACAGAAATAGTTAATACTTGATAATTAATAATTCATACAATATTATGAAATAAAGTTGGTCAGCGACTTCTGACAGGTCGGTGGTTTTCTGTGGTTTCCTGTATTAGTACACTTGACTGCTGCAACATAACTGAAATATTTTTAAAAGTGATGTTCAACACCATTAAGATAACTCTTATTTAGTGATAATACAATTTAGTACAATCTTAAACAGATAATCATTTTATTTTTATAAGAAAACATACACAATTTAAGTTAAAATTATCTTTTATCAGATTTTACTCAGTAAAATGTTTGTTGCCACAGCTCTTTGCAATGCACATATATTATTCCCATGAATGTTCTCAGAGTAAATGAAAATTGTCACAATATTGTTAAGTGCACCAGCTAATAGGACATAATTTCATAATCACATTATACAAATTCTGCAATTGTCCAACAAACCAGTGAATGGTCCATGTATGTCCCAGCTATCCATAATGGAATATGTTTGAAATTAAAAAAAAATCCATTGTCACATCAGCATAGAGTCTTCATCCTGGATATCTCAGCATTTTGGAGAGAGTTCTACAATCTTGTCTGAAAAATAAATGACAATGTATTGTACCAGTATTATAATAGCATAATAATATCGTTATGTAGGATGTAACCAAAAATAAGCATGCAATTGTGCACAATATGTCCACTATTGCTTGACATCATGATGGTGATGCTGTCATCAATTCTAAAATTATGTTATACAAATAAAAGTGATATTGCACCAATATTAATAAATGTTGTCCCTTAAGCTTGCACAATATTATGTACTGGTTATTGAACGAGCATGATCATGACTTTATAAGAGTTCAAGGTTTCTACAATGACATGTCTTTCAAAAAGTCACTTATTTTATCCATTCTAGGCATTTTTAACTTGTCCAAAAATAATGTACAAATGGGATATCATCATAATCTTATTCATTGAATGCAACTTGCATGTTCTGGCTATGATATAGCTGAAGAAAATGATTGTTTGACATAAAAGTTATAAAAGTGTCATTATCAAGTGAAAAAATGTAGGCGTTTGTGTTTATTTTTTTTTTAATCTGAAATGGGTACCGTTTTTTTACTCAGTGACAGTGACACTGATTTTATATATGTTATTTGTGCAAATCAATAAGAATTATGTAAATTTGTGTGTGGGGACAATATAGTGACTGCTAATTAAATATCAATGAAAGACGTTGTTTTTTCACCAGACTGCATTCACACAGTGCACTCAGCCTTAATTCCACATTCCATTTCATTTTAAAAAAAAATCCAGTGTCAGCATTCCCTGTTTTTTTTCCAACCGTTAGCCCAATACTCGTGTCATTGTCATTTTGTGCTCAGGTCACAAAAACTTGTATGAAAACTAAGGAGAGTCAGAGAGTGGAAGATTCATGTCATGAACACATTAAACAAATTGTTATATTATAGATATTTACCTTGTATTTTGTGCTTGAAAAAATTGGGCATAGGTTCCCCGCTACTGGAGGACTGCTCCTCCGGTGGTATGGCTTTTTCAAACATATGCAAATTACTTTGCAATTTTTGAAATGAACCTGTTTTTTTCACCCCCATACCTACATCCAGACCAAAGGGAGGGACAAAAAAAGGTTTATGCTATTTAGGGAGGGACTGTGCATCGTAAATTTTCATTTATTTTTTATGTTTTGAACCAATAAAACGCCTTTACAATAGCTACTGATTTTATGTGAATTTCATCCGAAAATCATTAAAAAAAAAACAACAAATAACTACAGATAATTTAGGATAACTCAAAATAACGTTTACTTACATCCTGTCCATTTTCTCTGGATAATTTCCTGAATAGAACTAACGGCCGCCATATTGTTTACTGGAAACGTCTTGGTAACCTATGTGACGTTTCATCAAAATGTCGGCATGCATCAGGCTTTCTCATCCTTACTGATGCTGAGCCTGAAGAGCAATGTCAGTCATGATCCATTCATGTGATAGAGAAAATGGAGAGCTCTATCCCGATATCATTTTTGTCAAAATCGGCCGTCCGCAACGACTTACGCAGATTGCAAGAAATTTATTTTCTAAATTGTTGTCGAGAACTTTTAAAAGAATAATAATCCCCACGCTTTTATTAAAAAATAGAGAACTATTCCTTTATTTTGGAACCGAAATAAAGCATTTATTTTAACTGGTTCATTATCAGATTTGTCAACAAACATCACGAGTCACATCTCGATTTTATAACAACTTCGAAGTTGTTGTTAAGACGTTAGCGTTAACCGGCAATCGAGTTGTATGTCTTTTAATACTTATATCGTTTAATGAAACACATTTGGTATCGATTGAGAGGGAAATATACATTCTTTCAACATGCTTTAGGTCAAACCACTTTGTCATCGTATTAAAAAAATTGAGAGTTGACATTTTGTCATCTGAAACCAAATTACGTTGATCCAGAGAGAAAATGGCGTCACTTGACATACAGTATGAACAAAGCTCAACAGGCAATTTGTATAGGTACAAAAAGAAAAAAAATATTATGCTAACTTCGTGTGAAGCAAATTATGGCACGAGCGAAAAAAAAATACACCCTATGGAAATTAAATGAATGGTAAACAAATGAAAACAAGCTTTTACGGAAACATGAGTAATTCACCCATACTTGCTATAATGACAATACTATCAAATCATTTTATTTAACCTAGATATATTAATAACTATGACAGTTTGTCAATGCCACTCAATAATATGGATATTTAATTTCTTATTGTATGTGTTAAATATGAATGGTTTTTTTCCACGCATAAATCGATCGTGCCACTCAATTATTAGTATTCTTACTCTATTAATAGTTCCATCAACAAACATTTTATCTAGAATGTCATATTCCGCCCCTTCTATGTGGATTTTTACCATAATGTCATCTGTTGCAGCTGTGTTGTTCTTCAACCAAGAAGAAAAATCTATTGATTCTATATTCACTTTCCTCGCATTTTTAGGATAAGGTTGATTGTTATTGAACATACTACCTCCCGTTAACAAACTAGGGCGACTATCTAACGTGAATTCCACACCTTTATTGCTAATCCAAGCAGCTTTCTTGATAACTCGGATATCTATGTGTTGTCCAATACGTATCCATATGTTCATAGTTGAGAGGATTTGCTTCGAATGCCCATATAATGTACGAAACACGTTCAGGGTATGTTTTTGAGTACCAATCGATTGTGTCACCATTTCGAGCCCCAATATTAATATATACATATTTTGGTTTCTTTTCATTTTCAAAAAAAGTAGAACTGTTTTTGCTAGTATTAAGATCCACTGGTTTAACAATCGAATATATTGGTATTCTAACATATTCCTTCTGATATTTTATTTGCACATTTGTTGTTTCTAAATCTTATTTGCCTGTGATTTCAATAAAATCCTTATTGGATTTTTTTGCTGGGGGTTTTCTTGGCATATCCATAATGTGAGGGTGAACAACAAATAACACACTTACAAACAGACAGCAAAAATTACATTCTCCTTCTTTATCTCAAAACATACCGGCAAAATACAAAAATACAAATTCATGTAGTTATAATGATTGTATTAGCAGTGAGGAAAAAAATAATATCTGTATGAAACTTATAATCGCATTACAATTTGGTGCCGTCGTTATCGTGATCGCATGGTTGTAGGATTTACAACTACCCATGCAATCAGTGTCTATCACCACTTAGGTTGTGAGTTCGAAACCGCTCATGACGAGGTGCACTCCATAGAACAGGTCGGTTGTTTTTTCCGTGTACTCTGATTTTCTTCACCAATAAAACTGACCGCCACGATATAACTGAAACATTTTTGAAGATTGCCTTTAACACCATAATCACCACTACAATTTGTAAGAAAAAAGAGTTTAAAACACTACTACAATATAAACAGCCGTAATTATATATCATACTCCGCTGTTAAATCACGCCACTTTTTTTTTATTAAAGTGTCTGTACCTAGCCAGGAAAGTAAACGGTCATGAATATATGTAATAAGAAAAACACCTTTCCGGTTGGAATTTGGAAGTGTCCCGACAGTTTTTTTCATTAGGGGTACCGACTTTCCCTCTATCTAGAATTTTCCGATTGAAGTTTATGTTTCTTGGATGTTGTCTAACACCACTTTCATCAATATATCAGTTATATCGTGTCAGTTATTTTTGTCGGTTGAGGATATGTGTAATAACAAAATTACCGAACACCGAGCAATCTTCCAAAGGGAAAGGTAAAACTAATAAATCAACAAACAGACAAAATCAGTCAACAACCGAACAACTGAGGAAACCGGAGGACCCGGAGAAAAGGACCGACATATCGCAAGTCACTGATAAACTGTATCGCATAATATTGTACACCTCTCCCTGATCGAGATTCATACTCACAACATCAGTTTTGATAGGCACTGCTTGCATAGGTAAATCCAACTTCCATACGATCACGGCCACGACGGCTCCTGCTATTGGAGCGTAAAACTGTTCTGTATAAGACAGATTTCATAAAAGGGGCCTTTCAAGAGTAACGAAAAGAACATAGCCCGATCCTTTACTTTCACGCTCGCTATATTGGTGATGTCCTCTTTATTAAATAATTCTAGGCTTGGTGGTTCCTTTGATCGTATCTAACACATTGAGCTTATAATAAAGGATACTACATTTACATATATTTCTGTTTCATACCTTTACCTATACCTCGAAATTGACAGTGATAGGCGGTTACGAAATAAACTGTTCGACAAAATAGATCATTTCGATATTCCCATTGTGAACTTTCCATTTATATGTAGCAACAATCCAGCAGGACCCTCATATGGAGTGTACATCTCTTTTATGATACGATATTTTTGAGCTTGTGGTTCTCTCAGTATTTTCTTGATGGAGGGTTGCTGCTAACAAGGAAGCTACTAAACGAAGAGTTCATGCTGATTAAGTTTAAGTTATCACTTCGAAAGGTTAACAGTCGTCACCATGACTTGATTTACCGTTTTGGAATAGCTGTGTCACAAATGACCACGGATATGTTCCACTTATCGTAAGCATTTCACAGTCCTGTCCTCATTCATGACTTCATGGCTTGTCACTCTATTAGCACAACAGGTGTCACTAGTGAAGTAGGTATTGCTTACCTTTCGGAACACCTTTAGTTTACCCCGATTTTAGTGGGGTTCGTGTTTCTCGATCTTTTGCGTTGTGTATTTATTGTAGATCGATGTTTGTACTTTTTTTTCTTTTCACATTTGTGCTGTCTATTCCTCGTCGATTAAAGAGATTATGATTGCCTCTTTGGTATATGCAAACTCTTCTATATAAACAATTAAGCATGTGTGCTCCGTGGAATGTAATATGTCATATAAACAATTGATTGTGAGTTTTCTGTGGAAATCAATCTTACATATCGCATAAACAATTGGTTGTGCATTTTCTGTGGAAATGTATTTGACATATCACATAAACAATTGATTGTGCATTTTCTGTGGAAATTTATTTGACATATGCCATCAACAATGGATTGTGCATTTAATTTGACATACCACATAAACAATTGAACATGTGTTCTCTGTGGCTTTGAATTTGAGATGTCATTTTAACAATTGATCATGTGTCCTCCGAAAAAAATGAATGTGATATGCCATATAGAGAATTGATCATTTGTTCTCTGTGGCAATGAATATGAGATGTCATGTTAACAATTGACCATATGTTCTCTGTGACTGTAAATTTAAGATGGCATGTTAACAATTGATCAAGTGTTATATGTGGCTGTGAATTTGAGATGTCATGTTAACAATTGCTTATGTGTTCTCTGTGGCAATGAATATGAGATGTCATGTTAACAATTGACCATGTGTTCTCTGTGACTGTAAATTTAAGATGGCATGTTAACAAATGATCAAGTGTTCTATGTGGCTGTGAATTTGAGATGTCATGTTAACAATTGCTTATGTGTTCTCTGTGGCAATGAATATGAGATGTCATGTTAACAATTGACCATGTGTTCTCTGAGGCTGTGAATTTAAGATGACATGTTAACAATTGATCAAGTGTTCTCTGTGGCTGTGAATTTAAGATGGCATGTTAACAATTGATCAAGTGTTCTCTGTGCCTCTGATTTTGATATGCCATGTTAACATTAGATTATGTGTTTTCTTTGGCTATGAATTTGAGATGCCATGTTAACAATTGATCGTGTGTTTTCTTTTGCTATGGATTTGAAATGTCATGTTAACAATTGGTCATGTGTTCTTTGTGGCTATGAATTTGAGATGTCATTTTAACAATTGAATATGTGTTCTCTGTAGCTATTATTTTGAGATGTCATGCTAACAATTGATCATGTGTTCTCTGTGGCCATTACTTTGAAATGGGATGTTAACAATTGGTCACGTGTTATATGTGGCTATGAGTTTGAGATGTCATGTTAACAATTGATCATGTGTTCTCTGTGGCTATGAATTTGAGATGTCATATTAACAATTGATCGTGTGTTCTCTCTGGCTATTAATTTGATATGTCATGTTAACAATTGATCATATGTTCTCTATGGCTATAAATTTGAGATGTCATGGGAGCAATTGAGATTGTGTTCTCTATGGCTATGTATTTGAGATGTCATGGGAACAATTGATTATGTGTTTTCTGTGTAAATTAATTTGGGATGTCACATAAGCAATTGAACATGTGTTCTCTGAAGAAATGAATTGCATATGCCATAGAGACAAGTGAGCATATGTCCTTTGTGGCTATGAATGTGGGATGTCGTGGTAACAGCTGAACATGTGTTCTCTAAAGAAATGAATTTGATATCTCATAGAGACAAATGATCATGGATTCTCTGTGGCTATGACTTTGAGGTGTCATGTTAACAATTGAGCAGGTGTTCTCCGTGGAGATGATTATAACAAATCATGTGATAAACAGTAATGAATTTAAGCATACATGTATCATGTCGAATAGACAAATAATTATACGCTTTGTTGAGATATATATACATACTTACTTGCTATCACCACTAAAGTTGTGAGTTTGATTCCCGGTCACATGGCGAGATATACTCGATGCAGCATTATATGATACATTTTGTCAGTGACTTGTGGCAGGTCTGTGGTTTTCTCTGGGTCCTTCCTGTTTCTTCCACCAATACAACTGATCACTACGATATAACTGAAATATTGTTAAATGTGGCGTTAACGACCATTACCATAGCTATCTATGGTCTTACAATGCAAACTATGTTCATGAGTTTGTAAAGGATATGCATACGAAACGCGAGTAAAATAAATAATATCCCTACATTTTTTTTATATATACCACGATGGAGAACAGTCACCCCTTTTCCCATCAGGTGGCGTCACTGTACCAACGGTGGTTACGAAAACGTTTGTTTTCAGATAAACGCTTGTAACCAATGTAATCAACTGGCAATATCATTACCTACATGGTGTCCTTGATCTGAAAACGTTACGTAATATGACGGTGTGCATGGCATATAGAAAGGACGGAAGTGATCATAAAAGATTTTAATATGATATCTCCAATACCCTTTTTCTAGTTTATTTCACATTGACAGGTAACAATCATAGGACCCAATGGCAATGTCAATGTAAAATTGCACACGTTTGTTTTTTGTTTTTTGTTTTTTTTACTTCATTTGGGTCTAATGTAAATTTGCACACGCGTTTTTCAGACTTATTTGAACCAGGTTGAAAATTATACACATGTTTTTTTCACACTGTATATGGTCTAACCATGTAAAATTGCATACTCGCTTTTGCATCAAATGTTTGAAGATCATCCCCACTGAACAAGGGAAGGCAAATGCAATACAGTGACAAAAAGAAAAAGGACAATTATTGCTATACAAAACACTACACAGTACAATATCTTTTATCCCACAGTCAGATTATTTTCACAGGAAGCAAAAATCAGATTTTGAATTTTTGGACATAACAAAAATCAGTAATTTGTCTTCAAATTTTTATAATAGATTTCTCGTTGAGAACTGCAGGGTCGGATTTCTTTCAACTCAATTTATTTTGTTTCTTTAAAATTTCACCACATATTTTTTTTTTCAGAAAAAAAGCCATCTAAATGTTGAAAGGTCGTCCTCTTAATGACATATACATGTGTCTAGGCCGCATCCATGCAACTTCGTATTATGTAATAAGATTTGATTTTTTGGTGTTTAACGCAATATTTCAGCTATATCATGGCGACAGGTTTCAGTGGTGGAAGAAGCCGGAGTACCCGGAGAGAACCACCGACCATGGGCAAGCAACTAATAAACTTTATCACTTGCGGCTGTGAGTCGAGTGTAATTTACAAAGCCAGACACGAACCCACGCCGTATTGGTGATAGGCTTGTATGAGTTGTTAGATCCAACGATCTAACCCAATAAGCCACCCGGGCCCCGTATTATATAATAAGTGTCCGGTTTTCAAGAAACCTTATGCAAGAAAGTTCAACAGTTGAATTATTGCTTCTGATCCGCGGATTTCTCCCAATAAGATTGATTCCTTACAAAGTAAACCTTCAAAGAGATGAAGTTGCATTTTAATGCCTGGTGCTTTAACCATTCATATAATTGTTTTCTATCACCGTATGTAGCGCTATCGTGTAATTTAATAAACACCGTCCAAATATATCTTGTATTTAGTGTAGAGATTGGTAAATAGCTTGTATTACCGTTGAAATGAAACCGTACACTTCTTGTTTCATGACGGTCAGTTTTTTTGCTAGAGGAAACCGGAGTTCCCTGATAAAAAAAAAACCCACCGACCTGCCGAAAGTCACTGACAAAAGAAATAACATTAGTATTATTACCAATTAATAATAATCAAGTGACTGTTGATGAAAAATAAAATCCCCATAATATTACTGTTCATGAAAAAAAATCAACATTATCTATAATGCGATCCAGGTATTCAAGTTTTATTTGTTTTCCCATATTTTCAGAATGTTTAATTTGATGCCTTTATTTGAATGACTTAAGAGAAAGCTGAAATCGAAAAATGTTTAATTTTGTATTTTCGCGAACAGTTTATTGTTAAGAAT
>MJUT01064985.1:430386-442927 GCA_002080005.1 Gigantidas platifrons | reverse complement strand
ATACCCTTTTTCTAGTTTATTTCACATTGACCGGTAACAATCATAGGACCCAATGGCAATGTCAATGTAAAATTGCACACGTTTGTTTTTTGTTTTTTGTTTTTTGTTTTTTTACTTCATTTGGGTCTAATGTAAATTTGCACACGCGTTTTTCAGACTTATTTGAACCAGGTTGAAAATTATACACATGTTTTTTTCACACTGTATATGGTCTAACCATGTAAAATTGCATACTCGCTTTTGCATCAAATGTTTGAAGATCATCCCCACTGAACAAGGGCAGGCAAATTCAATACAGTGACCAAAAGAAAAAGGACAATTATTGCTATACAAAACACTACACAGTACAATATCTTTTATCCCACAGTCAGATTATTTTCACAGGAAGCAAAAATCAGATTTTGAATTTTTGGACATAAAAAAAATGAGTAATTTTTCTTCAATTTTTTATAATGGATTTCTCGTTGAGAACTGCAGGGTCGGATATCTTTCAATTCAATTTATTTTGTTTCTTTAAAATTTCACCACATATTTTTTTTTCAGAAAAAAAACCATCTAAATGTTAAAAGGTCGTCCTCTTAATGGCATGAATATGTGTCTAGGTCGCATCCATGCAACTTCGTATTATGTAATAAGATTTGATTTTTGGTGTTTAACGTAATATTTCAGCTATATCATGGCGGCAGGTTTCAGTAGTGGAAGAAGCCGGAGTACCCGGAGAGAACCACCGACCATGGGCAAGCAACTGATAAAGTTTATCACTTGCGGCTGTGAGTCGAGTGTAATTTACAAAGCCAGACACGAACCCACGCCGTATTGGTGATAGGCTTGTATGAGTTGTTAGATCCAACGACCTAACCCAATAAGCCACCCGGGCCCCGTATTATATAATAAGTGTCCGGTCCTCAAGAAACCTTATGCAAGAAAGTTCAACAGTTGAATTATTGCTTCTGATCCGCGAATTTCTCCCAATAAGATTGATTCCTTACAAAGTAAACCTTCAAAGAGATGCAGTTGCATTTTAATGCCCGGTGCTTTAACCATTCATATAATTGTTTTCTATCACCGTATGTAGCGCTATCGTGTAATTTAATAAACACCGTCCAAATATATCTTGTATTTAGTGCAGAGGTTGGTAAATAGCTTGTATTACCGTTGAAATGAAACCGTACACTTCTTGTTTCATGACGGTCAGTTTTTTTGCTTTAGGAAACCGGAGTTCCCTGATAAAAAAAAAACCCACCGACCTGCCGAAAGTCACTGACAAAAGAAATAACATTAGTATTATTAGCAATTAATAATAATCAAGTGACTGTTGATGAACAATAAAATCGACATAATATTACTGTTCATGAAACAAAAATCAACATTATCTATAATGCGACCCAGGTATTCAAGTTTTATTTGTTTTCTCATATTTTCAGAATGTTTAATTTGATGCCTTTATTTGAATGACTTAAGAGAAAGCTGAAATCGAAAAATGTTTAATTTTGTATTTTCGCGAACAGTTTATTGTTAAGAATAGCAAAATTAACCCCCTTAAAAAAATCCGCTTAAATAGTAGATTAATAAATGTAGATATTTATGTTTCAGACAGAATACGTTTTAACATCATGTTGGGAGTCAGTGGGTATAGTGTTGCATACGTCAATTTTTCAGCTATATCACGACGAGACCAATTTACTTTTCAACATGAAGATGAGGTCCCGGCACGATTATTATTTTTTTAAGTATTTATATCTAAAAACTGATATAGATGAACATAATTTTCTATGATAATGCTCTATATCTTAAAGACAAGCCACTGTTATTGGAATTCGACACCGTGTACATAAAATTCGCCAAGAATACATTGTTTTAATTGATTGAGATTCTAACCATTGATAAACGTTTATTTACCTTGAAAATATAAAATCGCGATACAACCATAGTTGCCAACCTTCAGAGATTTAGTATTCAAATGTTGGGTCATACTGCGTAACGACATTTTGGAGCCGAAAAAAAAAATATATATATATAATCTTCATGTCAGGTCGTATTCATGTTTATTCACAAATGTGTAAAACAAAGTTATATATAAAGACACATTTTATTGCACACAGTTTTAAGTTTAGAACACATCTCATATATACACTAGTCAACTTTCACTGCTTTAAGCTCAACTTATAAGCACAAGCTGATTTGGCATTTTTTAGTATTTCTTCTGAGGGTCATTTCGTAGTGTCAGGTGTTCTGGCGGGTGAAGGATGAGATGGGGGGTATTTTAATGACCCGCGGCGGTGATGAGACCTGGAGGGTGATGTGGTCGTTTGGCGGGTGCGACCCGCCGGCAACTCTGGATACAACAAAACTAGGAAACCAACACGAAAATCATTTATAAATTGAAATACAAAGAATGTGAACCAATATCAAACTTTGTTTACAACGTACATCTACATGCATACATGTGTATGTAATTGTACTAGTATTACCTCATTCTAGTTATTGTACGTGTACTATGCGTAGTTCCTAAGTACAACATTATTGAAAATATTGATTTTTGCTCATGGAGGACAAAAGAAAATAAATATAAGAATACAATTTTATTTCATATTCGCATTTACAGTTAGTAATAGGTGCCCGTGACCCAGATATGATTGCAACGTTGTCTTCAAAGTCTTATTTCAACGTGATGACGTGATCACTTTACATAGGTTACAAACGTATGTGCGAAAATAAAACACTCAGCTAACCACCGTTAGTACTCGAGCGACACCTGTTGGGTAAATTTGGGTGAATGTTCCCCATTAGGAATTACACGTATTTACTGTTTATCGGTTTTGAAGTGTAATTACTGGTTACGCTTATCTATTGTAGTATATACATAAGTTAGATTTGTCAGGAATATAGACAATGCCTTGCAATTTGTAATACCAGGGGAAAACAACATTGAGTAGTAGTCCGGCCATTATATTATAGCGATCAACATTACCCATCTTGTCACTTAAATTTTTCAATGATATTTTATTGCTATAGTTTGAGATAGGCAAAATGTTCAAATAATTGATCGAAAATATATGTGCTGCTTCTGTGACTAATATAAATCTAAAATTTTTCCTGATTAGGTTAGATTATTTGCTCATATTGGTTGACCGCATCATTTCACTAAGATGGAAGGCTTGGGCTCGTGGCACTGGTTTGACGCCTCCACTTATAATTGGACGGCACGTTCTAAAGCAGGAAAGTGATTGGTCATGTGTTTGTATATAGGGATATCAATTTTACCTCTGTCTACGATTTTCCTATTGGAATGTGATACTGCCCCGAGATTGTTGAATGTTTTGTTGTTTGGTATCTTATTTTTCTGTCTGTTCTTCGTCGAATTATTGGTTTGTTATATTCAATATTCGAACGAAAATATGTGCTATCCTAACCACTATCTTAAAATATTAATGGTATTTACAGGAGCCGTCGTGACCATGATCGTATGGTAGTTGGATTTAAAACTACCTATGCACTCAGTACTTATGACCACTGATGCTATGAGTTCGAATCTCAATGAAGGCGATGTGTACAACTTGTGTGATAAAGTTTGTCATTGTCTTGTGACAGGTCGGTGGTTTTCTTCAGGTATTTCGGTTTCATCCACCACGATGTAGCTGAAAGATTGTTGAAAGTGGCGTTAAGCAACATCAACCAAACAAACAAACAATCCATCTGATTAACAATTAATTAATAGTGTGCTTGAGTGGACTTTGTTTTGAAATTTGGACAAGTGAGATTGCTGTAAAACAGGGCCACTTAATGTACAATTCTAGGTCATTAAGGTTGTTGTAAACAGGCGTGTTTTAAATATATTATAGTATGACGTTAAAAAAGTATATTAACAGTAATTTAAAGCAGCTAATTATTATTCAGTTTGATTCAACTCGTTTTCACTTTGAGCTATACAATACAGGACTCAGTTAAATATGATTATATAAGCTTAATTTAATGAGCAATATGCCAACTTACCATTACAACTGAAATTGGTTACTCTGGGATCAAAAATAGCCATACAAATGTTAAACATTCATAGGCAACCCTCATGCAGAAAATGTATGCTGTAAATACCTGTCGTCACGCTGGTATATTTATTTTAAATATTTTATTTCGAATTTGTTTATAAATTTACACAATCCAGTCAATAACAGCTTCTGTTATGATCAACCAAAAACACAAAGAAATGAATGAAAAAAAATGTCTTCGATTAATAGAATATCTAACACATTTATTCTACACACGTACATTTTTATTGTTTGTTTGTTTGTTTGATAGTGGCATTTAACGCAACTTTCAACAATATTTCAGTTATATCGTGGCGTTCAGTTTTATTGGTGGAGGAAACTGGAGGACCCGGAGAAAACCACCGACCTGTCGCAAGTTCCTGATCAAGATTCGAATTCACCTCATCAGTGATGATAGGCACTGATGTTTCAGGAAGTTGTAAATCCAACTACCATAGAACCACGGCCACTACGGCGCCTTGTACATTTTCGATAAATACATGTATCATACATGTAGGTTTAGAGCGGAAATGGCGGAGATGCTGAAGGGTAGGCACTTCCTGATATAACAGTGGTAGCCGTCATGTTACTGCTATGCGATTGCTTGATTGATTGATTGATGTTCAACGCCAACTGTCGCCATATTTCAGTTATATCATGGCGTGAAGAAAGTTTATGATTAACTTAGACATACTGTTATACGATATACACGTATTATGCTATATTACACATGGTGTGGTTTTCGTTGGCTAAATCAGTCACGTGAAATACAGAATATTTCATGTATTTTTCCACTGTGAAGAAACTAGACATCTTGTTTCAATTTTTCATGACTATTCATTCTTTGGTTCCACTGCGGATTTTGTAATAAAAAGGAACTTGGCTAGTCAGTAAGGGCATTCCAAGCTATACTGGCCAATCGCAATGTCGTACCAAACCCAATCAGTAAGGATACTCCTTGCTAAATTGGACAGCCAAAAAAAAATAAAAAAATTTGGGTTGTTATCTAGGACACTGAGAGATGAAGTACACATTCCTATCAATCTTAATCTTCACCGCACTCATTAGTTTAGCAAAGCCAAAATCATGGACACATAACAAGCATGCTGAATCCAAGGCTATCATAGTGTAGAAAAAGACCAATAACACAACCCGGGTCAATATATCCGAAAACTACAACCTCCATTCTAATCATCCTACTAGCCTGAGACATAGAGTTAAATCCCGGTCCCACAAGAGCAAACATATTCGCATGTGGACTATGTGACAGACCAGTGACTTGGTCCAACGAAGGGGTCTGTTGTGACTGTTGCAGTATTTGGCACCACCGATCTTGCATTGAACTATGCACAGAAGACTATGAACTTCTACAACGATCAAATGTTCAGTGGATGTGCTGTAAATGTGACAGCATCAATGTCACCTTGTTCACATACCACTCCTACGAGATTGAAAATGTCAGTTATTACGATCCGCTCACTACAAGCTTGTCTTATATGGACTCATATATTTCAACGTTTAGCCCACTTCGAACTAGCAGTCCTAAATCAATCAACAACTCCACATCTAGACAGCATAAACTAAGTAGCTCCAACAAATCTACAGAAACAAGTACACAAGATCCAATATTTAACCTACCAAATAAAAGGAATCTAAGAATTATGACCATCAACTGTAGAAGTATAAAGGACAAAACAGCTGAATTTAAAACAACGATAGAATACACAAAACCGGATATCGTAATAGGAACAGAATCATGGCATAAAGGAGTCAAACCAGGACAAAATCCCAGTAAAGATGCCATCAAATCTTCAGAAATCTTCCCGGTAAATTATACAGCTGACAGAAACGATCGAGGGATACTGGGAGGAGGTGTGTTCATATTAGTTCATAACAACCTAATAAGTACAGAACTACCTCAGTATGTCACCAAATGTGAAATAGACTGGGTAAAAATCAAACTTAAAACAACCCATGACCTACTCATAGGAGCTTTTTAAATGCCACACAGAAATAGCAACTCTATAGAAGAACTTAATAAATCATTACAACAAGCATACGAAGGAAACAAAAGCAGTAACATAATCCTAGCTGGAGATTTCAACTGCCCTGACATTGAGTGGGAAAAACTCTCAGTCGTAAAGGAGCATCAGACATTGATGTCCAACAAGCAGTAATCGACATATCTTCTCAATAAGGTCTTACACAAGTTCATGAAGAACCCACACGGGAGAAGAACATACTGGACCTGATATTTACTAGCAATTCATCACTTACAAAATCATCAACGAGCATACCAGGCATATCAGATCATGCCATAGTGGTTACAGACATAGACATAAAGCCACATTATCAGAAATCGAACCCTCGCAAAGTATACATATGGTCAAAAGCAAACTGGGAAGGAGTAAATGAGGACCTAGGAAAACTAGAAGAAGATATTAAAGCCAAATCCAGTGAGAGCAACGATATAAATTACATATGGACAACTTTCAAAAGCCAACTATTTAAGATCCTGGACACACATATACCAACGAAAGTAATCAAATCAAACAACAAGCTGCCATGGATAAACCACAAAATCAGAAACATGTTGAAACGAAAACAAAACATATACAATAAGGCTAAAAAGTCTAAGCAATGGTCTAAGAATAGGCAATACCAGAAAGAGTGCAAAAGAGAAATCAGAAGATCAGAATGGAATTATATTAATGAAGCCATACTAGAAGGGATGGAAAAAAACAACTCGAAACCTTTCTGGAAATATGTCAAATCCAGGAAAAAGGACAACATTGGAGTGGCACCACTCAAAAACAAGGCCATCTCCTAAAGGACAGCAAAGAAAAGGCACAAATCCTACTACAACAATTCGCCTCTGTATTTACAAAAGGAAAAGCTGAAACACTACCAAACACTCGACCAAACGGGATAGCAAAATTACTGCGCAACATAAACCCATCAAAAGCCTCGGGTCCAGATCATATACCAAACCGAGTGCTAAAACAATGCGCTGAACAGCTAGCGCCAACATTAGCACTGATTTTCCAGCTATCACTAAACACTGGTAAACTCCCGGAAGACTGGCGTAGCGCAAATATATCTGCAATCTTCAAGAAAGGCGACCGACATGCCGCAGAAAACAATAGGCCTGTGTCACTCACATCTGTTCCATGTAAATTACTAGAACATATCATATGTCGCCATCTACTCAAACACCTTGAAAGACACAAGGTCCTTACATCACTCAACCATGGTTTCAGATCTGGTTACCCTTGTGAATCCCAGCTTGCAGTAACAATAAACGACCTGCTACAATCATACGACAGAGGTAAACAAGTCGACATAGCTATTCTAGACTTTTCAAAAGCTTTCGACATAGTCCCTCATGACCGGCTCCTCCATTAAATCAGTCAATACGGAATAAAAGGCAACATCCATAATTGGCTAACATCATTCCTGACCGAAAGAAAAATGAGGGTACAACTAGAGGGCGAATATTCAAGTGAAACACCAGTAGAATCCGGAGTACCACAGGGAACAGTACTAGGACATCTCCTCTTCCTTTGTCATATCAATGATTTACCTGACGCAGTAAAATCATCAGTCCGGCTCTTCGCCGACGACTGCCTACTGTACAGAGAAATCAACAAAACAGCCGATCATGACAAACTTCAAGAAGACCTTGCTACATTAGAAACATTGGCCGACTACTGGGGTATGCGTTTCAACGCCA
The DNA here is from genome assembly GCA_002080005.1 of Gigantidas platifrons. Taxonomy (NCBI): domain Eukaryota; kingdom Metazoa; phylum Mollusca; class Bivalvia; order Mytilida; family Modiolidae; genus Gigantidas; species Gigantidas platifrons. The sequence goes on along the minus strand of MJUT01064985.1, from coordinate 435,169 downwards.
AAAAATGCTATGTACTCAGCATCAAGAAGAAAAGTAATAAATTTTACACCTTAAACAACCATATCTTGGAAAACGTACCTTCAAATCCATATCTGGGACTACAAATCCAAGAAGACCTAAAATGGAAAGAACATATTACGAACGTAACTAAAAAAAATAATTCCACACTAGGATTTTTACGGCGAAATTTACAACACTGCCCTAAAGATTGTCGTAAAATAGCTTACATAGCATTAGTTAGATCAATAATATAGTATGGATCAGTCATCTGGGATCCGTACAGCAAAACCGAAACAGACAAACTAGAAAGCATACAAAGAAGAGGGGCTAGGTTCATCTGTAAGGACTATAAATCAAGAGAGGACGGGTGTGTAACCAGGGTGCTAAAAGAGCTAGATTTACCAACACTCCAAACTAGAAGGCAACAACAACGCCTAATCTTCTTCTTCAAAGTGGTTGAGGGGCAGATACCAGCATTACCAGCTGAGGACTTTATCAAATCACACAAACCCAAAAGATAAATCAGAGCGAAAGCCTACAAAGACCACGAAACAACCAATATACTAGACAAACAAGTTAGGAACAATTCTAAAGCAGTCGTAGTACCAGCAGCTAAAACCGACCAATACAAGAACTCATTTTTTATAAAGACTGCTATAGACTGGAACCACCTAGAGGAAAACACCGTTTGCGCCAAAACCGTGGAAGGGTTTATGTCCGCGCTACTAGCTAAGCGCGACTAAACCGGCGCTCTCTCCCGTTACATCAAAGCCCAGTGGGTAACTGTAACGTAACCATACAGATACAGATCATTTAGAGTTTTTACCGGATTTTCCTATCTCCAAACGTCAGAGAGGTCGGGTAGAGTTAGACAGCCGGCATCCACTCGTTTCAAAAGCTTGATGGGGAAAATGAAGATTTGACTCTGATATTAAAGGGGAAAAAGGGAAATTGTTGCAGTTACAAGTACTTTCAATGATGGTGTAAAGAAGAAAAACACGAAACATTACAATTGTTAAAAATGAAAAAAAAACTTGCAACACACAGCTTCCGTTTTAACATGCATATACATTATCCCTTTGGTATCATATAAAGACTTTCCCTTTGATGGAAAATATGCTTAAATGTGATTTTATGAAATATAGCCATCGTCTGCTGTATTATAGAGTTGCACCAATTTACATCAGGTACACCTTATATACCACAGATAAGAAACCAAAACTTACAAATTTGATCATTGTACCAAATCTGTGATCGCATAGTCGCTGCTTAGAGACGCCTGCAGATTTACATTGAGAGTGCGAATCCTATCGGGGAGGTTTTGTCTTTTTTTAGCAACATAATGTGTTTCGTTATTAATTTCGATTAAAGTGATGAACATGTAGACTATATGAAGAGCTAGTCTATGAGAAAACCATGCAACATTTAAAATTTCGACGAGAAGCAAGGTTCGAAAATCAGTTGTATATCATATGTGTCCTGAAGGGTAACATGTAGTGACTCCATAAATGCCATCAAAAGTGCAAATGGGTCGTTCTATTTTTAGAAATAGCCATTTCGATTTTTAGAACAAATTCAACTACCAGAGAAAAATATTCAAGTGTAAAATTGCTCTCTTTGAATACCAACGTATTGTCGATTGAAGAGACGAATAATGAAGTTTTTATGTTTTAGAGGCAACTGTTATATCTTAACAACCTTTTAAAGTCAATGTAATCATTAAAGCATACAAGTTGCCAACTTTCCAAATACGGAGAGGTATAAAAGGGAATAATCTAGTATGGTGTTCCAAAAAGTTAATAACTTGTAAGGTAACTCCTAAATTTGTTTCTTTTTGTTATTTTTTGTAACAGACAGGGATACAATATTACACTATTCAGTATTTATAAGGTTTTGGCTTTGCAAATGAGTATTATAGTACTTTTTGAACAAATTAAAAGTGGTGATTTTTAAGACAAACGTGGGAAAATTTCTGACTGATAGTAGGATTTTTCCTGAAAATAATCCACCAATACTGATTGGAAATCACATAAATTATATTTATATTGAATCAATTGCATAAACATACTTGATATACAATATCTGTGTTGTAGTTGGTGCGAATCTAATAAATGAGGTGATAAAGTTGCTGTAAAGAGCTCCTTTTCGACTACAAGAGTAAAATATTACTATAATCACCAAAATATTCTTCATGTTATGCACCACATATACACTTCCTCTCTAATTCTGTAAACTGGCACTTACACTGCATGCGTTTTAGTCTTAATTAACAAATTATTACAAAATTTCAGCAAAAAATCACTAAAATACCTTTCATGGTGCCCCATTTTTTACTTAGTTACCTCGATCCCCTGAAATACTCTTCAATGTTTACATTGGGAATGCATGCTTTAATGAAAGGAGGTAACTATGTCATTCCTGATGACCAAGGTTGGCTTAATGTGCTTTTTAGTATAGATCAGAGTGTGTCCCAGCACAACATTATACTTCTACTGCCATATGTGTCCCAGTTGTCCAATGTAACAGGCCAAATCAAAGACATTTACGGCCTACACGTAGGTGCCCAACTTGTTGTGATGATGATTGACCTCTCCAGAAAGTCTTCTTATTCTATATAGAAGTGGAATATTTGCAATATACATTCCTATAGTAAATTTTCAAACATGTCCAAGACATAGAGATGGTATGGGAGTTTATTGGAAACGACAGAAGGGGACCTACCGATCTCCATCTCTTCCTGCTAAGAGTTATGCGAAATGTTCAAGAGGCATACAGGCATCAACAAGATTTTTGGCTGATATCCATAACATTTCTTACAGTTGCAGCAGGTAAAAATCTTATCAATTGCTAATCTATATATATTTTAAAAATGGGAAGGATCTACATCTACATAAAAACATTAAAAAAATTAATATCTTCAAAATGATCTCTTGATTTGCTTATCATTCCCCTTTTGCCTTTACTGAATATTAAAATTGAAGGGAGTTACTACAACCACACAGAAATGTAAATGTACACAGGACTTGAAGCACAAATTTTACATGATTTACATAATATAGAAAATACATGTGTGTACATTGCCAAACTAACTGTATTTAACGTTTGCAAGAAGCATTTAAACTCCATACAAAACCAACTTTTTTCGAAATATTATTACGAAGATATGTATACTATAGACGGCAGTGATCCCTGAGCCGTTTTATCATCTTGGTAGATGTATGGTAAGTTATTACTGATCTGATTTTACTGGGGTTTAATATTTTATAAAATTCTGTACAAATCTAGCTCTCACTTCAGTAACAGTTGTTTTGATCTAGCTATTATGCTTTTCAAAATATAAGGAACCAAAAAGGGGTCATTTTTGAAATATTTAATATAATTATAGAGATAAGTGCCCATAAACCATAGCCATATATATCCTGACTCAGTATCATGAGAACAGTTGAAAGCAGTTGATATTTTAAGCACAGCAGACGGTCGTGTCTGTCCTACATGTATCAACCAACTAACCCCCGAAAAAAATAAACAACAACAAACAAACAAACGAAAAATAAACACATATAGTACAACCTTGCGGTACCAGCAATAGTACTTCTTGAAATATTTGGGAGTTAAGCACATTTCTTATCAAATGTCGTTGGGTGTCTAGTTATTAATGTGTCAATCACTTCAATGTTCCGAATTGACTTGTTGCTGTCTCATTATTCGGTGCTATGCGAAGCTGTTTATTAAAAGGAATTGTCTCCTTACTATGGGGGCCTGGGTGGCACAATGAGTTAGGTCGTTGGATCTAACAACTGATACAAGCCTATCACCAATACAGCGTGGGTTCGCGCCCGGCTTTGTAAATTACACAAAAGAGTGCACTCGACTCGCAGCCACAAGTGATAAAGTTTACCAGTTGCTTGCCCATGATCGGTGGTTCTCTCCGCCGTCTCCGGGTACTCCGGCTGCCTCCACCACTAAAACTGGTCGCCATGATATAGCTGAAATATTGTTGAAAGTGGCGTTAAAACACCAAAAATCTAAAAATCAATCTCCTTGCTATGTACTATAAAGATAACTTTATGTGGAATTCAATAATTCTTACCACTATAAATGATTTAATATTGTATTTTTTTTTTCGTCAGATTCTGACATTCAGCAGTCATCACAATCTATAGAAGTATTTTCCCAGAGAACCCAAATACCCTGACTGAGAGGAAGGCAAAAAGAAATCTTTAATTCTGCAATGAAAACATTGTCCAGACATCTTCAAACGCTAAATTCACATATTAGTTTGCTTTAGGAAAGTCTATCTTAAAGTTCAATGTCATATTATTCGAAAATGATAACAGAAGCTTTTCAAGTTATTCTGAAATATGTTGCACCAGGCCAAGACGACATAGTTATACAGAATGTTTGGAAGAAGTTGTCATTTGTATCTAATGCTTCTGATGAAAAAAATGACACAATGACTGAAGCACTGAATGAAGCTTATCAACAGCAAAATGACAGGATAAACAAGCTCCAAATTTTGTTTCTATTTGCACACTAACTCGCAAAGGAAAAAATACTGAAGTCAGTACTAGGAATCTAATGACTGACTGTGCTTAAAATTGATACAGAATGACAACATGCAGCACTGACATCCCCAGGACAAATTTTAAATCCTCCTCTACCTTCTTTGTTAGTTCAATTCCTTAAATATTGTTTTGTGGATTTTGTTTTTATTAATTATTACACAATGAATGTCCATCATGTGTAGATGACCATGACTTAATTTGGTTATAAATTGAGAATT
>MJUT01064985.1:407828-427515 GCA_002080005.1 Gigantidas platifrons | reverse complement strand
CAAACACAGATGAGATTTCAAACTGCCTCTAAAGGATATGTAATAAGAGCTGTTGACTGGTAAGGCAATACATATAAAAATATAATATTTATTTTGGCTTCAAACGGCATGCATTGGTCAAAGAAGAATATACCGCTAAATGTTTCAGAAATGTACCTATAAGGAAATTAACTCCCCCTTCACAGGGCAATTTTAACATTATGTTACCATTTCATCAGCAGCGTGGGTACTTTAGGATGGTGGATAGCCTGGCTTGCTGGTGGTAATGTAGCATACTACAAATGGTCTGCAAGAGAAAACTCAATATTTCGGAAAGCATTTGAAGCAGAATTCAAAGATTGTTTCTATCCAAATTGGGTATGCTTGTGATGTCTTCGAACCGACGTTAGGTACGTATATGCTGCTTTCTATATACCTTGAGTTCACATATCATGTTGACTAGGTCTGTGATGTTTTCTCTCTTACCTGAGTTGGGCTATGATGTTCTCTGTCTGACTCGGAGAGGACTATCCTATCACTGTTCAGACCTGCATTACTATGTGAAATATTACACGCTATATTTAATTAAAATGTAATGAAAATGAAGTAAATTATATTTAGTTAAGAAGACAAATTGAAGTGGTAAATTTAATGAGAAATGCAATAATGTATATTTTTTTGTAATAAAAAAAAACATATACATGTATATATGAAGACAAATTGAAATGAAGAAAACGACAAATTCATAAATAGTACCCATCTCCACAGTATCACCTGTGGTTCCAATATACAACAGGACATGACTAATTGCCTATATGTACAGGTAAAACTATCGCTCACAGGTGTCTTACCTTTGTATTTCATAAGTTATAAGTATAATATTTTCAGATGAATGTTTTCACTGAGAATAAGATTGGAAAATTATGCACAGAATAAAATAAAAGGTTAGGGTTTATATGTATAAATTAATTACATTAAGAACAATAAATCATTTGAAACAAATTTCATGTAATTATTTTTTTAAATCTGTTAACAATTGTCAAAGTAATGTTCAGAGTCTGTTCAGACTTTTGAGTAATGTTCAGACTCTGTTCAGACTTTTAAGTAATGTTCAGACTCTGTTCAGACTTTTCAGCAATTTTAAGTAATGTTCAGACTCTGTTCAGACTCTGTTCAGACTTTTAAGTAATCTTCAGACTCTGTTCAGACTTTTCAGCAATTTTGAGTAATTTTCAGACTCTGTTCAGACTTTCTAGCACAAAAACTGGTCCGTTCAGGCTTTCTTGACTTTGAAGTGTATCTAGCTGAAGTAGGTGAGTATTGTTTTGTTTGAGAATAAGATTGGAAAATTATGCACAGAATAAAATAAAAGGTTAGAGTTTATATGCATAAATTAATTACATTAAAAAAAAATCATTTGAAACAAATTTCATGTAATAATTTTGTTCAATCTGTTAAACAATTCATAGTACTGTTCAGAATCTGTTTAGACTCTGCTCAGACTATTAAGTAATGTTCAGAATCTGTTCAGACTGTGTTCATACATTTAAGTAATGTTCAGACTCTGTTCAGACTCTGTTTAGAATTTTCAGCTATTTTGAGTAATGTTCAGACTCTGTTCAGACTATTGAGTAATGTTCAGAATCTGTTCAGACTCTGCTAAGACTTTTAAGTAATGTTCAGAATCTGTTCAGACTCTGTGCAGACCGATAAGTAATGTTCAGACTGTGTTCAGAATTTTCAGCAATTTTGAGTAATGTTCAGACTCTGTTCAGACTTTTGAATAATGTTCAGAATCTGTTCAGACTCTGTTCAGACTATTAAGTAATGTTCAGACTGTATTGAGAATTTTCAGCAATGTTCAGTAATTTTCAGACTCTGTTCAGACTTTCTAGCACAAAAACTGGTACGTTCAGATTTTATTGACTTTGTAGTGAATGTTAACATGACGAGTGCCACTAATAGATGTCGCACTATTCCGTAGCACTCGAATGTTTAAGTGTTTTGTAAATCATTGTGTGTCCGTTTGTCTTTTTCACGAATTACATTGTCTTTCGGTCCTCGATATGCGGCTTCTGAGTATTGTTTTGTATTCAAACTTGTATATCAAAACTGAATTTTTAACCGTATTACATAAAATATGACATAGTATCTAGTTGTATCCATCCATGCAAGTCGCATATAAGAGGGGCCGTCGTGGCCATGATCGTATGGTAGTAGGATTTACAATACCTATGCAATCAGTACCTATCACGGGCTATCACTAGTCATGTTGCGAGTTCGAATTTTCGTCAGGGTCAGATATACAGCATTATTTGATCAAGTTTGTCAGTAACTTGCGACAGGCCGGTGGTGTTTTCTATGTCCTCTGGTTTCCTCCACCAATAAAACTGGCCGATACGATATAACTGAAATATTGTTGAAAGTGGCGTTAACCACCATCAAACCAAAATCTTATAGCACCCTATATATCACTTCAGATGTGCCATGATATCCAGTGATATATTATCCTACAACAACGTAAAATGTAATAGCTCGCTACTTACACATAAACAATATGTATATCATGTCACCTACTATTATACATGTACATCGTGTTTCCCTATGGTATCCCATGCTACAACAACTACTGCTTAATTATACCACTTACACCACTTAGTGGGGTTCGTAATACTCGATCTTTATATGTATGTTTTGTAGATCTTTGTTTGTCTTTTTGTACTTTTTATTTTGACCATTGTGTTGTCTGTTCTTCGATATAAACTGAAAACATGATACGACTGGGTGTTATTTCACCCATAATTGTCTTTGATAAAGCTTCGTTTACCTTTTGCATTTCAATGAACAAATCTAATGTGGTTTTATTCAGGTGTCATACAATGGTGTTTTATAACAAGCACCATACATATGTGTCTATACTTCATCGAGGTACGGCTTCAGATGATCCCTTTGGTATCTTCAATCTTTTCATACACATGCAATTCTACTAAATTGTTTACAGGACAGAGACACACTTGACACTCTTGTAAGAAGCTTGAAGACACCAAGGAGGTAATCAGAATCCCTATATCGAAGAACATACAATACAATGGTCAAAGTAAAAAGTACAAAAGGACAAACTACGATCTACAAAACATATAATTCAAACATTTGGTATTTAGAAGTGAAAACAGAGACTGGTTAACTCGGAATCATAATGTGTGCGAGTGGAGCGACATGTCTACCAGTGGACTATTGCTTCAATAAGCTAACACAATAAATACAATGTTGTGCTTTTTGCATTGACACGTAAAACACGTATATTATCATTCTTTCACCCACCAATACGTAACTTTGCGTTGAAGGTTAACTTGGCATGAAAGGAACCACCATTTTACAACGCATCTGACACTTGAAAACACATTGACGTACCATTGTTATGTTGATATCATTTAATTAAGTATAATTAACTATTTCCTTGGAAGGTTGTTTTACTATATGTACAGTTTTGACACGATGGCAGTACTTTGTATATAATGCACCAGTACATATACAAAAACACAAAAAGACTGTCATTAAAGGAATTACATCTCTGTGGCTTGAATTCAGATCACTTAGATAAATTGGTCTAACTATCAAGATAATCACTAAAAAACAGAAAACAATATTTTTGCAGATATAATAATACATATGGCATTGCTGATATGTGTCCTTCCTGTACATTTCGTCTGAAACAGAAAAAAATGTGTTGAAATAACTGCATTCACAAATATACATTCAATTTTAGTATGTGATTATTTCAAGTTTGCATTAGATTCTGAAATTCGTTTTTCTTCATTACCACATGTTTGGTCAGTATTATTTTCCATTAGACAAATATAGGTTCTACGCTCTATATAATATATAGCATGGTTCATAAAAATGAGATTGGCGAACCTCTACGTGCATAAGTATACAGTATATTTAGATAGATGGGCCTTAAAATAATATCGTCAAATTGGTACAATATGTTGTCTGTTCTTCTACGATTTACGGATTCTGATAACCCCATTTTGTATCTTTAAATTCTTCTTTCTGAAAGAAAACTTTCACCAGGTTTTTGATGGAAAAATTTGATCGTGTAAACGGGCCTATAGTGAAATAATATGGCGATATGGAGCAGGTGACTCACAGTCATTTTATCATCTCGTCTTACTCCCTGTGTTAGGAGAAAGTGTTGCCAAATCTTTATTTTCGCTGTACTGTATTTCGAAAAGAACAAACGAGAAACATAATTAACTGGTAAATGGTAAATAACCCGGTTTTTTGTGCGGTTCGTGTTACTCGATCGTTAGTTTTGTGTGTACGGTTTGTAGATCGTTGTTTGTCCTTTTGACTTTTTATTTTGACCATTGTGCTGATTGTTCTTCTTCGATTAACATATTCTGATTACTCCTTTTTGTACCTTCAAACGCGTCTTGGAGCAGGCCTGAACGACTAGTCTTTCGTCATATGTGGTCGTTAATGACCTGTTGTAAGCCCCATTCTTCTGTCTGATCACTACCATTATACCATTGTCTTCAAGTGAAATTCTAAGTTTCCACCGCTATGCGTCTCAAACTTGATGCATATTGAATGTAAATTACCTGTCGTCATCAATATAGCTAAGATAATATTCATCAGCTGTGAAACAACAATCTAGCATAGTAAGGGGGGTTGTGTTGTTAAATCTTTGTGTTTCCTTCTAGTGGTTTGTAGATCATCGTTTTGGTTAATTGTGAATTAACCACTATGTTGTCTGTCCTATAAAAATTCAACTAAGCACGTTGGTCTAGTACAAAGCAGATCTCATCCTCATTTCATTGAAAATTAACTTGTTCTCGCTATAACATAGCTGAAAAATTGCTGAGTTGTCGCTAAGAAACAATCATTCACTCATTCCTTCGATTTACGACATCTGATTACCATTTTGGTGTCTTCAAAACTGAGACGACCATTTATGTGAGAAGTAAGGGGATATACTACAGTTGTCTTAAGACCATATACACAATATGCTACTCGATATTTATTAATTTAAAGCTTACCATCATATACTACCTTTTCTTTTCTATTCCTAACTGAGAGCACAACTATCACAGGTATGTATATTAAAATACCTCTAAATCCAGAACTAAAATTTTCACAAAAGTATAACTTTTTTGGAATCTCCCAATCTCCCAAAGCTCCTAAATGTAAATCTAAGTCAATGAAGTTCCCATCATCACACAATGGTAAAGCAACATGCATTTTATGGATCACAAATATTGAACCTGATACATAAATCCCATTGAATAATCTAGAACATGTAGGTAGTTGACTCAAACTTGTTAGCAAGAAGACCACTATAACAATAAAACATGAGGTGGGAATTGTGTAAATATATATGACAGCTGGTGATATCACAGTCAAATTCCATGCTATTTTAGAAAGCGATGTATTAAAAATAGTAGATGGAAAAACCCAGTTGCCATAGTAATAAACAAAACGCTCGAATAACGATGTAACGATATATTTGTTATATGGACATTGAGCATAATAAATGATGTGATTGATAATGAAAAAATAATTAAGGTGAGGAAAACTAGAACAGTCTCCATGGCAACTTCTATTTTTTATGACATACAGCTGGTATGTTTAGGTCCAATGGTTTATATGCTTAAAGCCAGTTCTTCTCCTGTAAATGATGCAAAAAAATATGATGAAGCGAGTACCTAGTACATCAAATAGTCGGATTTCTAATTGTATATTCCAATAACAACCATTGAGTAATGTTCATCACTACCACGATGGTTTAGCCGCATTCACTTGCAATTACGTTAATACCTCGTGTTATGTCAAGGTAGTGGCAATGGTGATATTTGCTTTGCAGTGGCAAAATACGCTGAGTTGGGACGGTTTTTGTTTATTTATTTGCAAGTGAGACATTACTTTTCAATTAGTGACATTATTCATTACTGAGTCATGATGTCAACCGTAGCATATTATTCGACTTGTTGACGACGACGACCAGTATTTGATAGAATGATGCAATGATATTGTCTGAAATATATAATGTTATATGTTATTTCATATCAGTTCTAAAAGTTCTAGAAACAAAATTATTGGCGTAGAAATGGCCATATGTCATGCATTAATTTGTGTTAAAGAAATCCACCAGTCATTAACATGTTAATGCCCTTTTTCTTAAGACATAATGGAGACAGTGCAGTTTTCAATGTAAACTAACATTGTACTAAAATTAGCAAAATTATTTAGAAAGCTTTATTTCCTTTGAACAATAAAATAAAAAAAATAGTCACTTATGTATAGGGTATTATCGTGATAGATAGCCTGTCCTTGTGACAGTAGTATTGAACTCAACACTATCCACTGATAATGTCCTCGCCTGCGGCTCGGGCATTATCAATGTTCCAGTCAATACTACTGTCTCCTGGGCAATCTATAAATCACGATAATACCCTATGCATAAGTAACTATTCTATGAGTATTCAGTTATCAGACAGAGTATATAATGTGACATCCCCGGCTTATACCCATAGGAATATATTTTAGAGTTTGTAAGCTGAAGGAAAATTGGGAAGAACAATAATAAGTTGTCCATATATGACATACGTTCAAACAAATAAGTAGTTAGATAAAGAAAGGCGAATAAAGAAATGATTAATCCAGAAATATTTCAATTTAATGAAGTAACGGTTGTAAAAGTAAAGATTCATAAAGAAAGACCATGCCTGAATAAACTATGGTCCTCATTTTATACCAGGCAATTCTTTATTTAGTAACTCAAATAGTTTTACAATATATTTTATCAATTTGTGTTTGACGAGATCAACAAGAATATGAACTTTAAACACTGAAATCAACGAATAATGTTAGGTATGATTTATTGCTGTTTTCGTTGACAATTGTTTGTTTCAATGGATAGATGTCTTAAGACTTAATAACGGGGCGGAAATGTGGTAAGTGAGGCTAGACTTGCACACAATGACAGTAATCCCCCGGTATCCGAAGCCGCTCGAGAAATATATGTTATGCGGACATCACAACACGAACTCAGAACGTAAAGACACACGCAGGTGTAAATATCCGATTGTATCGCCTGGACATATATGTGTTCAAGACATTGAACTCAATGTAATGTTAGGACACCCTGGTCTTTTTGTTTGTTTTTGCTTTATTTACTACTTTTTTTTCTTCTTCTTTGTATTTGTTTTATTTTGATTTGTTTTTTGTTTATTTACGAGTTGTCAATTGAAATGGTCAATTTGGATTCAGAAATAATTACCGATAACCATATGCCTCTATTGTTGTTGCCACCTTGATGTCGAATATTTTACCCGACTGAATTGTTGCAATAATATTCCGATTTTTGAAATGACAACCGAAAAGGTATTTCAATAACGATGGTAAATATGTTTTGAGGTTATTAATTCAAATGAAATGGGATATACTGCAAATTCCACTTCGTTAAGTTAAATTAAACTGCCTATTTTCAAAGGCGAAGGTGCCGTAGTCGTTCACATGGTAGACGATATGCTCTGTTCTGAAAACAAGACATGCATACGGTAATTATATTTCTTATGTTTTAAACATTTTATTTTCAGATTATATTTATTCATATGCACCATATTTGTGATTTGTAAATCACGTCGATTTCCTATTTTATTTTGTGTATTGTATCATTGCGCATCTTTTACAATGAAGTGTCATGAAACAACCGCTTTACAAACACAGACCACGCATATTTATTACGTAAAGGCTATACATATATATCATTTACCACTGGTGTAGACTCAGACCGCTTGAAGGACGTCATATTATAATTATATACTGTTTCCTCTGCATAGTATTCACTAGTCGTATAACTACATAGATGAATGGATGGATGGATGGATGGATGGACTCTTAGATTTATGAATGGATGGATGATGGAGTAACGGACGGACAGACGGACGGACGGATGGATGGATGGATGGATGGATGGATGGATAAAAGGATGGACGTTGGATTGATGAATGATGGATGGATGATGGAGTGATGGACGAACGGACGGATGGATGCATGGATAGATTGATGGATGCATGGATAGAAGGATGGATGGATGCATGGGAGGGTGGGGGCGTGCGGGAAGATGGACGTAGGACGCACTGACAGACATACGGACAGATAGCCAGAGAGAGAGAGAGAGAGAGAGAGAGAGAGAGAGAGAGAGAGAGAGAGAGATAAATAAATACATATATAGGCAGACAGACAGACAGACAGGCAGACAGACAGACATACAGACATACAGACAGACAGACATATAGATAATCTACAAATTGCTTACCAGTCTCTATGTAATAACGTGTTTTATATAACTTTATATATTTCCAGAAATTTCACAAACAAGCTTACAAAACAATTATACACTGATATGTACTTTTATATTTTTATGTTGATGCGATTAAATTAAAACGCAGTATTTTTTTGGATTATATATATATGTGTGTGTGTAAAATGTTAATATAGCCGTGCGATTGATGAATATAATAAAAATTAGAATTAAAACAGAATTCTGGAACTTCAATCACATTTTATATATTATACAGGTGATTATATTTTCTTATCGTGATTGAAGTTCCAGAATATATATATTTGGTTCATAGCCAAATTAAGACTAGATACACTCGTTGTCTTGACTATATAGTTAGCTCTTTCTATGTCGTGACATATTATACATTTATTAATGGGAGTGCATATTATGAACTAATGATAACATTTATCGTATATGTGCACCACAAGGTGTAAGAACAGGGCCGTCGTGATTATGATAGTTGGATTTACAACTACCTCTGCAATCAGGTCCTATCAACACTGAAGTGAGTTTGACCCCCGTGTACTCGATGCAACATTATATGTAAAGTTTGTCAGTGACTTGTAACAGGTCGGTGGTTTTATCCGGGTACTCCGGTTTCCTCCACCAATAAAACTAACAGCCATGATACAACTTAAATATTTTTGAAGGTGACGTAAACCATAAACCAAACCAAACCAAAATGTAAAACAAAAATCTAGAACATTTATGACACGACGAAGAAAATCTCCAGCTAACATCCTTATTTACATGACTACCTGTTGACTGTGCATTATTATTATATAGATAGCTGTGATTTGCAGAATTTACCGAGTTAAATAAAAACCATAATTTCACAGTGAAATTATCGTTTTTAATTTCACTGTCGCTATATTTCGCGTCATTTCTTTGTCGTCGTCATTTGACGACTTCCAGTTTGAAACTTAAGATTAGACGTTATTTGGCTTCGTGTATGCTTCAATTTTGCACAAATTTAACTAAAATCATATTTTAAGGTAAGTATTTTAATTATTTTATTGTAGTGGGTGGCGCCATGTTTTTTAAAACATTATACTATGGTAGGGTGCCTCATGTACGTCCGTGTCGCAAGTTCGTTTGCTATCTTTGTTTACGTTTACTACGCTTGTGCAAGTTCGTGACGTCATCTTTTCAGATCGAGAGCGTTTCCTAAATAGAAACGAATAATTTCCAAATCTATTTGCAGAAAATGAGATTCAAACATGTAAATATTAACTAAAAAAGTATATTTGCGATAAAAACACTTGAAGTTGTTAAGTAGTAATTAAGAAAGCCATAAATGTCAAAAAAAATACATAAATTGATGAAAAACTTCAGAAAATTTGTTTGCCCAAAAGTGTTGACATTCCAATGCGCCGACCTATTTTCCTATATGCAATAGGCCAAACAAATGTTTTGTTAATAACTTCAAAAAGTTGTGACTCCTTACGTTTTTTTTCTGACAAATTGAAGAAATCAGTGTAATAGCAGTTTAAATTGACACTTTATTAAAGATTAGCCGAAATTATGTGAAATTTATTTAAATTTTCGTTTTATTGAGTTCGTTTTTATTAACATTGACCTGTGGCACATTTTCCTCAAAAACAATTTGTTTGGCCTACCAAAATATTGTGTCACGTGACAATTACATCCGGGGATGTACTTGGGGCTCCCAATTTAAAATGGAGGATCACTTAAGGTAAATTTGTTGTTTGTTTTATTTGTTTACATTTTGTTAAAATGTTCTGTTATTGTTATAATGTTAAATACTTGTCTAAACTCTATGTCAGCATACATTTACCGGTGAATTACATGCACGGTATTATAATAAGACGGGATATTCTTTAGGGGGACGTACTTTGGTTCATCGTGGATATATCCCTATGATACATACGTACTATAGTACAATTCAACTCATTTTATATCAAATTCGATTCGAAACATTTTTTTATCTATATAATAAATATTATAACTAATTGACGAGTTTGATTATCAAACATATGTAAATCATGCGTGACCAAATAACCTCATTACTCACTCAAGTGTTGCGCGCATTCGTGAGTTACTGCGTTATTTGGTCATTCGTGACATATTTTTGATAATGAAACTCGTCAATTAGTTATATTAAGTCTTATCACATGACTATTTAATTGTATGTTGTATTATTTGTGAAGGAAGCATTATTTTATATACCAAACTTAAATCGGCTTGGGGTACAAATGATGAAGAATAAATATTACCTATAGTATAGCTTATGCAATGTATTCCATATTGGCAGGTAACGACACAAACGTATAAATGATTTTCCGGTCCAGTGAATTTTATAATGCACTCGTAAAGTACATTATTATTGTTGTTTTTGTTTTGTTTTAAGCTGTTATTACTGACTTGTGGTACATAAAGGTATTATGTTTATAAAATGAGTATATTTCATGCGAGAAATTTAGCATACGAGATAATTATTTGTGTTCTATAGGATACAGTTATTATACGATGGATGTTGGAGATATAATATTATTAGGCTTCTTACTCCTAACCTTGATATTTGAATTCGTCGTATTATTGAAACTGTCTGAGGGAAAACATAAATGGTCGGGAGTTCTCTTTTACATATTAACAATTGAATTTGTACAGGAGCTGTTCTACGCATCATCGTGTCTGAAACATATAAATGGTTTCACATGGCTGTTAGCAGTACGTTACGACCTAAATACAGTGCCTATGCTTTGCTTCGTGCTGTCTTTTTCTATTATATCAATTTCCATATTATATATTGACGACCGTCATTCGAACATCTTCTTGTTGATTTACGGATTGTATATTTTATGTTCCCTAATGGTGATTTTACTGGTCCAGAACTTTTTAGACCCAATTTCCCGAAACACAGATAGTGCTGCGAAACAGAACCCTACTGCTAATTCCGGAATAATATCTTCGGGAAATGATTGTGGTTCCTATTCGTTCCCATATAGGAATATTGTACTGGAATACCTGTTCATTTACCTGCCTATCACATGACTCCTTTATTACAATAGGCAACACATTCTTGTCATGATAAGTAAGTACATTTATACAATTATCATTTGGGCTGTCGTAGTCGTAATCGTATGGTAGTTGGATTTAATAGTGTCTATGAAATCAGTGCTTATCATCACTTAAGCTGTGAGTTTGAACCCTGTTCATGGTGAGGTGTAGTCGATACAACACTATGTTATAAAGTTTGTCGGTGAATTGCGACAGGTCGGTTGTTTTCTCTGAGTAATCCGGTTTCTTCCACCAATAAAACTGACTGCCACCATGTACTAGTAGATTAACTATTGTTGAAAGGGGCGTACAAAATCCTAAACCTAAAAGTATCATCCCATCTGTCCTCGCAATTACGCTATTACGCAAATTTTGACAATACCAAAGAGGTAATCAGAGGCCGTATATCGGAAAGGTAGAGGTAATACATTGAGCAACAAATAGGACAAAATGACATGCAATGATCAACAAACCACTGAAAGATGAACAATAATCCCACTAACAATCGGGTGTGAGCGCAAATGCTCCGGAATGATGAGTAGTTCTCGAACCCACAATCTGCCACACTCGAGAAGATCACGCTAAATAGAACACCACCGTGCGGTGTTTGAGCGCAACACAATCACCGCGCCATAAGCTGATAAAATGTCTGGTCTTGGATTGAGACAGGAATGAACATGTGGCTTAGTTGACCTGTTTAATGAGATCTCACCCACATTCTTTTGAAAAGCCAGGAAATCCTAAGGAACCATAATCCATTGTCAAACAGAGCAACAATGCATACAAATCACTAAGATGTGCTATTCTTATTTTAACAATTGGAGGCGCGTCGTGCTGGATGGATTAGATAGCTACAGTTTTTTTTATTGGCTTTAGCCAAGTATTTCATCATACAACAAGAAGACACAAAAACCAACAACGATAGAGGTACCATATAAAGATACCAAAGGACCTTCGAGTATTGCAACAAAGAATGAGAACATATTTAAAACAAAATAAATATTAGGATAAAACACATAAAAGTCAAAAATAAGGAAAGTCAAACATGCACATGTATTCACCTCTATCAATCAGACATCTGTTTTAAAAGGTCACTTTCGTTTTACAAAATTGAATTGAACCTCTTTGAAAGATCACTTGTCTTAAAAGACCACTGTTTCCTTGTCTCTAAGGTGACATCTGAATACAGGTTTGATAATACATTATTTTAGTCTTTTATAGATGAACAACCTAGACATCTCAGTAGGGTATGCGCTAGTTGTCAACTTTATGAATCAATTATCAAGTATACATTGGCATACTTTCTGGTAATAATTTGGTTAATACAACCTGTACTGCTTGTAGGGAACATACCTGGTGACATTATGAGTCAGAATTACATCCCTGGTATGTCTACGATGATAGTGTTTCTTGGTGTATTGTGCGATCTTATTTGGAAGCAAAAGATATTTGACCAAGAAGATTTAAGATGTAGTCACCAAAAAGTTATTGACTACCAAAATAGCATGTCACCGTGTCCAAATGTTAAATTATCAGATGTATGTCACGGTGACCAAAAGTTTATTGATTACCAATAGTATGTGACCGTGACCAAATGTGTATTATCAGTAGTATGTCACCGTGACCAAATGCTTATTGATTACCAGTAGTATGTCACCGTGACCAAATGTTTATTGATTACCAGTAGTATGTCACCATTACCAAATGTTTATTCATTTCATGTGGTATGTCACCATTACCAAATTTTTATTCATTTCATGTGGTATGTCACCATTACCAAATTTTTATTCATTACATGTAGCATTTCACCATGACCAAATGTTTATTGATTACCAGTAGTATGTCACCGGAAACAAATGTGTATTGATAACAAGTAGTATTCCATTGTGATCAAATGTTTTTATTACCAGTAATATGTTACCGTGATCATATGCTTATAAATTATCAATAGTATGTCACCGTGACCAACTGTTTATTCATTAGCAGTAGTATGTCACCGTGAGCAAAGTGTATAAATTACAAGTAGTATTTCACCGTGACAAAATGTTTTATTCATTACCAGTAGTATGTCACTGTGAACATGTGTTTATTCATTACCAGTAGTATGTCACTGTGACCATGTGTTTATTAATTAGCAGTAGTATGTCACTGTGAACATGTGTTTATTAATTAGCAGTAGTATGTCACTGTGGACATGTGTTTATTAATTAGCAGTAGTATGTCACTGTGACCATGTGTTTATTCATTATCAGTAGTATGTCACTGTGACCATGTGTTTATTAATTAGCAGTAGTATGTCACTGTGAACATGTTTTTATTAATTAGCAGTAGTATGTCACTGTGACCATGTGTTTATTAATTAGCAGTAGTATGTCACTGTGGTCATGTGTTTATTCATTACCAGTAGTATGTCACTGTGAACATNTGTTTATTAATTACCAGTAGTATGTCACCATTACCAAATGTTTATTCATTTCATGTGGTATGTCACCATTACCAAATTTTTATTCATTACATGTAGCATGTCACCATGACCAAATGTTTATTGATTACCAGTAGTATGTCACCGGAAACAAATGTGTATTGATAACAAGTAGTATTCCATTGTGATCAAATGGTTTTATTACCAGTAATATGTTAACGTGATCATATGCTTATAAATTATCAATAGTATGTCACCGTGACCAACTGTTTATTCATTAGCAGTAGTATGTCACCGTGAGCAAAGTGTATAAATTACAAGTAGTATTTCACCGTGGCAAAATGTTTTATTCATTAGCAGTAGTATGTCACTGTGGTCATGTGTTTATTCATTAGCAGTAGTATGTCTCCGCTAAGCACGCACCATTAATAAGAAAGAGCAAATACTGGTTGGCTCGGAATCATGATAATGTGTCCGAGTGGGACGAAATGTCTATCAGCGGACTGTAGTTTCAGTTAGCTAGCACTATGAATAACAAACTTAGCATAATTGTCTAGTACAAAGCGGACATCGTTATCATCATGCTGAAAATTAATTTGTTCTCGCCATGATTTAGCTGACTTGATGTTAAACAGCAATCTCTCACTCACTCATATTTATTTACAGTTACATTAAACTGGTCAACATGACTTTTTATTGCCAAATATATACAGTTCGACAAATGTAAAGGGCCATCCAATATTTTTAAGCACAATTCTTTTATTTTTTATTTTTTTTTTAAATACGAAAGTATGTCATTGTGGATTAGATCATGGGCTACAGTTTGGATAGTATTTGAAGCATATCATGAAATCAAATTATTGGTTTTTATAAGCGGAAAAAAACGAGATAAGGTGGGCATTTTTAAATTTTAAAGCATTTTTAATTGGTTAAGATGTTCAACATTTGTTTTTCCAGAACTTTTGAATGAATGCATGGATAAGCATTATCGCGCACGCTTACTCAGTAGCGAGTATTACTAACACATTTACGCAAAAGCTCCAACACTCGCCTAGTTCGTGGAATGCCTTTACACATAATGTTGATTCGAACTCACAATTGTAATGGTGCTAGACAATGATTGCAAAAATTGTTGTAAATCCAACTACCACACGATCACGATAACGGATCCCCACCCCACTCATGGCGAGGTGTACTCGATACACCATTATGTGATAAAGTTTGTCGGTGACTTGTGACAGATTGGTGTGGGTTTTTTTTTCAGGTACTCCGATTTTCTGTTCAATGTTAACTGACAACCACGATATAGCTGCAATATTGTTGAAAATGGCGTCAAAAACTATGGCCATACCCCAACCCATTCGTGTTGTATTCTGTGATTGTTTTTTGTTTGTTTTTGTTTTCATTATATTAAAATGCCATCCCTAGCCAATGGTATCTGAGTCCACTACATTGTTCATGTTATAAATATTATGACTGCTCGTTATCTGCTACTTTTGAAGGTCAAAGTTTAAGATGATTATTCTCTGAAATACGGTAAAATTAACTTAGAAAAAGCTGAATGTAGTTGCTAAGACAGAACACAAGAAAGGTTGGCAATATATGAATGACATTTTCATATTGATAGTACTTGTGTTGTCTCTATTTTGTTGGTGTCTCAGTGTAGATTTAAGAACTGACAAAGACATTCAATTCAAATAAATGTATGCATAAGAACAATAAAAGAGTTTGATATATTCTATCTTTCTCTTTCATTGGGAAGATAATATGAAATGTTTAAAACAACGAGTGAAAATCAATACACATGATAATATATTTGTTAAAAATACAATGAAAAACTCGCGTGTCCTCAGAAATCACTAGATTTGATGACAAATACGTAATAACCTTTATGTTGTCTTTTTACTTTGAGAAAGTCCCATAGCATTAGTACATTCAGTGATTGATGTATTATATGTTCGTCACTAACAGCCATTAACCCTATTAATTTTCTTATTTTCTTAAATTCTGGAGAATAGGATACGATTTTGTGAACTAAACATTTCATTTACTATCTATTTAAAGGGGCATTAGCTACGATTTTGACTAAAAAATTATATGTTTTGGAAATTGGTAAATATTTCACATTAAACAGCTTATCGAACCACTTTCCACCTTTTGAGAACGAAAATTATTATCGATTACTTATTTGCTTGACCTCGCTTTTTCCGTATGCAATTGACCTTACTAGTGACAGGTAAAAACAAATAATTTGTATTTTGTCGCTTATTAACTGCAACTTGCATTATTCTTTGTCCGTTATTAACACCGACTAAAAGCAGATTCACAAATAATAAGAAATAGTTGCATTGTTGTACTGATTTAATGACGATTCGACAAACTCCGTAAACAATGTTGATAATTGATAAGATGAACCATGTCTTGATCGATCTCAAAACACGAGCAGTTGCAGGTTTTTTCCGCGATGCGCGTAGATTTCATAACATTTATAAGTTACAGAAACACGGTTTATTAAGGCATTATTCATATCTGATAGTTTTTATGGGTAACAAAAAATTACGATTTGGCAGATAATGCCCCTTAAATCATTTGTAATGGATTTTTTCAAATGAATTATTTGTTTTTTTAATTTTGATTATAAACACGTCTTCAGTATTGATTATATTTAGGGCTAATGGCTGATTGAAACTCATGCATATCTAATATATCCCGCTTCGCTTCAATAGCTTTAGCTTACATAGCACTTTACGCAGGTGTGTTAAGGCTGTTTCTAAGATTGCATGCAATAGAAAATGGGTATCAGGTATGTAATACAAATTAATGAGAAAAACATAACAATATGTGATGCATATTGCGACCAGTTGTTTATACATGTTCGAACGTAAATATGTTTCAACTTTGTGCGAGTCAACGTGCATATCTGTTGATAAAATGAAGGTCACGTGACTACAATCAGTGCCTTAACTAATTTCGAAAAGTTCTAGAATTTAGAATGAAAGTTGAATTAAAAGTTGGATATTTTCTGAAAGATGTTTTGTTTTTGTTGATGAAAAGTGCTACGAGAGTTACTATACAGCCAACAATGGAGATTAAGACAAGATAAAACGCGGAAAATTGACGATTCCTGTTGGTCAATGGTGTAAAGTTGTAAATCGTCGTCTACTGTCAAATTGTTCATTGATCTCGTAGCAAAATCATATATATTTATTATCTGCTCTTTCTGAATATATTTTCTCCCATTATTACGGCGTATTAACCCCACTGAATCAGTGGTGGAAATATCTGTAATCCTCTAGTGGATTAAAATGTCTCATGCCTTTCCCCGAATTAATTTCAAACGCATTTATTTTAAATTTTGCGATATTTCTTAAAGGAATACTCCAGTCAGTTGAAAAGTTGTTTTAATTCAATTCATTATAACTTTTTATTCATAAATAACTTATTATTTAAAAAAGCACCTTTATTAACATTAATATACCCAATTAAAAATGTGAATATTTGGAATTTCCTGTCGTAGTGTAAGCAGCCATGACACCTCTTTATGTGACGTCATACTGACTGATCATGCTAGTTGAATAAATAATATGTATCTGACTCTTCCCAACATCGTGCCCGTTTGGTTATGTTTTAATATAAGATCAACTGCAATACAATGTTTATAATGTTATATCGTTCTAATTTTTTGCCTTAATATTCCCATCCAATGTTACATTTTCATGAAATAAAGGAGTTTATTTGTATCGGGAGGGGGGAGTGTCTACGTATAATTTCATCTCAGAGAATTTCATGTTTTACGTGATTGGTCGTATAGTTTAAATAACTGTCAGTTTTACTCGTTTTACGCGTACACATGCTTTTATTTCTTTTTTGTCCCCAATGCTGTCGTACTTTCCCGTGTTTTTCGAGGTCACTGGTTGATGTGTTGACAAGGGTAATTACACAAAACAATTCTTCTCACATATTCCCTTTTAATTTCGTTAGTGCAATAAAATGCTTAACATAAAGTCATAATGATTTTGTAAATATCAACATATAAATATACGACGTTATTTTACGAATTACATAATTGTTAATGATAAAATTGCAACTGATCAATGCTGATATAATATACGATACCGGCACTAATACGTCACGGCACTACCGGAAGAGCTTTCATTGCAGGTATAATCCAAGAATGGATTATGTCCCTTGTCTTCTCACATTGTAGAGTGTTTAAAAATGGCGACCCCCATTGTTTCGTGCAACAGGCAACTTCAATCACCAAATTCTACCTTACGGTATATTATTTCTAGCAGTCATTAACACAAATGTCTTTTAGTTAATGTCATTTAAATATTCACGCTAACTTGTTAAGACCGTGGAGTTTTCCTTTAACTCTCTTGAGTGGAGAAATATTGTAATCCACGGGCAACTGAAGGAGAATCTATATTTAACTGTGAATTTATTGACACGTATATTCTAGAACTTTCATGTCAAAGTGTACGTTCTCAATACGTAATCAATGTCGAAAACAATAACACACCCAAGTGATCCGGCGCAACGATAAAGGGAGGTAACACTATTTATTAACTCTATCGGCGGCAAATATGAAAACAATATAATTTTTTGCTTTATTTAATTAAAGTCAACTAAATTTATCATCAATTCGATAATTAACCAATTGGTTATTTCATATATAAAACAAGGTTTCTGTGAAGTGATTGTTAATCAATTGTAAAATGCTGTAATTATCCATGTCAACTTCCATCAATATCATTTATCCATGTCAACTTCTATCACTATCAGTATCACACAATCTTGTACCTGGTCCTGGGCATCATGTACAAAGCAAAATATTGATTATCCATGTATTACCTATTCATGTATCAGAGACATATAACACTGTTATGTCTCAGCATGCATTGGGTATAGCAGTAGATGTTCATATTGAATCGTTACTCGACAATCGTCTTTAAAAAAAGTTGTTAAATTATATTTTGAGTTGAAAAAAATGGCAAATTTGATATATTTGCAAACATAGTGAATAGTGTGCATGGTGTAATGATAGATTTGTATCTTTTGTTCCCCTCACATCTCTTTTTCACAATATATTTGGTTGATAATGGCCTACAGATGAAGTGAAAAAACGAAAAAAAAAACAGATAACACTCGTAAACCTCCAATCTGTTTTTTTATTCCTGTAAATTTACAAATCTAGAATTTGAACCGGATGAAAGTGATGGGATATTTAAATTTATTAAATAAAAATGAATCTTGGGTTACATTGTTTTGTATATGTTTTGTGAATCTGGGTAAAGTCTACTCAGGGCCTTCTTAACAGCATTATAGGACCCTGGACAATTCCAAAGCGGGACACTCAGATGGCTATTTAGCTAATTATTCAACCACTCGCAGGAATTAAATCATTAATGTCGATTAAATTAAATATATAGTTATTGTATAGGCACTTCCAAATAAATCAGTGTTTAAACATTAAACAAACATGCCCGCTCATAGCATGCACATATTAGCATAGACCCCCTATGCTCGTGGAGCCCCCCGGAAACTGCTCAGCGTGCCCATGCGTTAAGATGGCACTGAGTCTACTGATACATTTTTAGTATATCTGTATATGGTTGAATGTTATGTATTTAATCGTGTTTTCATTATGTGTTTTAAATAAACTTGAAGAAAGGGGCAATGGAATACATCAGTACATGTAGCAATACACCAAGTTTTTTTTCTCCATTAAATAGTAGCAAGATAATTTGTATTTCCGTTCTGCAAACATAAAAGCAAAATAACATAAAAGCTGTATCAATCTCCATGGTCTTTTGAACCAACAAAATAAATTATAAATATTTAAAAGCTTTTAGACACCAACAATTAAAGATGATAAAATGTGTATTAAATCTACAGCAAAAGAGAAAAAAAAA
>MJUT01064985.1:390578-406901 GCA_002080005.1 Gigantidas platifrons | reverse complement strand
TTGAATTGTTGATTGAATTGCTCTTATCATTTAGAGTGAAAATTGTGTTCTTTGGACTGGTACCATACAGGACTAGAGTTCTGCCAAGAAGAGGACTGACCTTACATCAATATAATGAAAGAGTGTATAGCTTGAATTACCGTTTTTACAATATAGTGTGCAAATTTACATCTAGCGTTGTTCATTGGATCCACAGAGGTATGCAGTTTCCCAATGTGAACATTTTGAACACTGATGGGGTCCATTTTAACAAAGAAGGCAATAAGATACTATTTCTGAGTATAAGAGGTGCTTTATTGTATGCAAACAGTTTAATACAAGGTAATTATTACATTGAATATACATTGCATATTGATATAAAAGTAAAATTAACAAAGCCAATGGTGGTGTGTGTGCTTAATCTTGTACATACATTTGTATATGTGTATGAGTGCGAATATTATAAGAAACTCTATTATTGCATAGATACCCTTCAGGGTTAAGCAGATATTACACATACACAACTAATAACAAAGATGATACATATTAAATACAATTGTTCTACTGTACAAAGAGAAAGAAATAGGCAGTTTATGCTAACAGAGGGTGTGATCTAGTGTGGACCTCGTCTCAATTCTAATGATTGTTGTGAAAAGGTACAAATTGCAGTAATTCTAGGTTGGGATTTTTGTTAAGGGTGACATGTTTTACAATATAAGGAAATGATCTACAAAGTTAAACATGCAGAAGTGTATTAATAATATGTATTCATAAAAAAAAAAAGAAAAAAAAGAATGCGTATGTATACGTAACATGTGTGTTATACTTGTGTCTGTATATAAAAAAAAACAAAACAAAAAAACAAAAAAAAAAACAAAACAAAAACATATACACGTGTGCATATACGTGTATATGCCTGTGTGTAGAATTACAGTTTTTTTTTATAGAATTAATATGATGTAATTATAAGAAAATGATATTTTCAAATTACAGGTTAAATGCAACTAATACACCCCACATATATGTACAACCAATTAATATAACTACAGTGATCAATTTTATATTTTAGACAAACTGCCTATCTCTGATATGCTCAACATTTCGTAGTAAACCAGGTAACCTCAAAGAACGTTGCGAAATTAGCAATGCTTCATTAAATACTGAATTTGGACTGACAAGCTACCGAAAGAAACATAATAATGTGAAAAAATTAGAATAGTTTTTGTAGCAATGGGACATATTACAAACTATCCAGTACCGTAGCATATCTGGTATATTTTTTCCCCATTTGGTTTGACAATTTCTGAGAATAAATAAAATATAAATATGGATAACAGATGACAGTCACAGTCATGATAATACATCATTTAGCCTTTTTGGGCCAGTTGAACTAAAAATCAGTAAACTTTCTTAATTTCAATTTTTTCAAGCATCATAAAAATATTCAAATATTTCAAGCACATTGAAAGATGGGTCATGAAGATCAATCTGTTTTATCAATAGATCAATATGTATATGTATAACATGTTTAGCATCATACCTTGATGCCCATTTATCATACCCTTAATATATCTCCAAGATGATTGAATGCATAACAATGAACTTAGCTCAGTACAGAGACAGTTAATATGATGCTCAGCTACTGAACTAAATCCAATGAAAATGCTGAATATTGACCAACCTCTAAAATTATTATTAATGTAATATGCTGTTCCCATGTATGCATTGTACAAGGTACTATTAATTCTAATAAAATGTATGTATAACCAGGTATGTATTTTATGAAAAGACATAATACCGGTATCAATGCTTATGGTGTAAAACCACTAATTAATTTCTTTTATGTTTTCTACTAAATTTGTGTTTTTTCGACCTTTCCTGGTCATTTTATCTTAAGTTTAACCTTTACAAGATCATATATTTTCTGAAACGTACATAATTCCTCTACGTTCTGTTAAAATATCAGGGCATGTTTAAAATCTTGCAGTGAAATGCAATGCTTCGGAAAGCACATACTCTAAAATTAGCTCGGTCATCCCCAAGAAATTCAGTATTTATAGGTCATGCATCAAATCCTTCATAGAGGTATTAAAATACAACTAAGTCCATCAAATTTGGGCTCAAAATAATCCCTATATAGTTAACTTCAATTATCAATTTAGTCCATTCCATTCAGTAGTTTTCACAATACTACAAAGTGAAAGGAACTTTTTTCTTGAAAAGGGACTACTTTCGTATATGTCCCAAGCTCTGATTGGTGAATTAGTGGTTTGACACCTTTATACAATTTGATAAGTCTAATTTTTAATTATGTAAAGGTTTAATTTTACTGAACATGTTTTGGCATAACTAAATAGACTACAATATAATAAAAGGAATTAAGCATCAGTCTTAAGGTATGTCTCAATAAAAATATATTTGATCAAAATGTGATATTGTAGCACAACGACATCACCCAACTTTCATAAAACAATTTGATTTAAATTACACTGTACGTTCACGAAAATGCTGGTATTAACATGATAGAGTTCTAGGCTTAAGTATCTTATTTTGATTCTCAATGTGATTTCTTCAAGGTCGGTACGTACGACCCCCTTTTTTAGTATCAGCTGTTTGCTGTGCATGTGCTTCATTGTTATTATTAATTTAAACTAAGGAGTACCCTCTGAGCATCATTTGTCTTCAACTGACGATGTGTAAATTTTCTTTTTTTTTTTGTGAAATTCTGCTACATAAATATCATATTGATGGTAAACATGTGCGTGTGTATCATTCTCGTATTTGTCAACAAACAAGCTTTTAGGCNAAGCACATACTCTAAAATTAGCTCGGTCATCCCCAAGAAATTCAGTATTTATAGGTCATGCATCAAATCCTTCATAGAGGTATTAAAATACAACTAAGTCCATCAAATTTGGGCTCAAAATAATCCCTATATATTTAACTTCAATTATAAATTCAGTTCATTCCATTCAGTAGTTTTCACAATACTACAAAGTGAAAGGAACTTTTTTCTTGAAAAGGGACTACTTTCGTATATGTCCCAAGCTCTGATTGGTGAATTAGTGGTTTGACACCTTTATACAATTTGATCAGTCTAATGTTTTGGCATAACTAAATAGACTACAATATAATAAAAGGAATTAAGCATCAGTCTTAAGGTATGTCTCAATAAAAAATATTTTTGATCAAAATGTGATATTGTAGCACAACGACATCACCCAACTTTCATAAAAAAATTGATTTAAATTACAATGTACGTTCACGAAAATGCTGGTATTAACATGGTAGAGTTCTAGGCTTAAGTATCTTATTTTGATTCTCAATGTGATTTCTTCAAGGTCGGTACGTACGACCCCCTTTTTCAGTATTAGCTGTTTGCTGTGCATGTGCTTCATTGTTATTATTAATTTAAACTAAGGAGTACCCTCTGAGCATCATTTGTCTTCAACTGACGATGTGTACATTTTCCTTTTTTTTTTGTGAAATTCTGCAACATAAATATCATATTGATGGTAAACATGTGCGTGTGTATCATTCTCGTATTTGTCAACAAACAAGCTTTTTGGCGCTGGTGATTTCCAAATATGGGCATTGAAGCGGTAGAGCTTTGCAAAACTGACAAGCGCCTAGAATCATATATTACAATCGACGTATTCAAAATAATGATATATTCACAATCTTGATAGTCAATAAATGTATATGTTAATCTTAGTGTCACAAAACGAACAAGGAATAAGTGTATTAGATCTGCAGAAACACATTTTTCCTTCGGGCAGTTCACTCATGAAGATTACGTTTCCATGGATGCAACGTCATAACGTACATTATCACAAAGGGGAGCAACTTGTATGAAATAAACCGACGTGAAACAGCCTTAACACACCCGCGTAGGATACACATGTACTGTACATACTGGAGTGTTTTGAACCCGTCGCTGATGCACGACCAATGTTGTGTTAAAGCCGTACAGATATTGAATCAATGGATTAAAGCAAGACATACTTATATCTACTGTATATATAAACATAATGTATACGTAATGCATAGAGTGTTACGTATACACAGTCACACATGGCCATGCGGACAACTCTATTGAGTAGTTACCAGTATGAAAAGGTAACTTTGTTTTTGTCTTGTCATGTAAAATTTCATATGAATTACAAAAGGTCACCAAGGTCACCATTATTTTTCCTTTTCCCAAAGGTGACATGTCTACTACCTGATTAACTATGCTGATGCATAGCTTTTAACTAATAAAACCCATCCCTTTCCTCTTTATGTGTGAATGTATTATATGACTTTCAGATTGCCAGGAAGCAAATTATATAATATCATATCTTCGGTTGGAATTTTTAAACATCGCGCCTTATGAAGAGTGTTATATAAATCAGAAGTCGGGAATGTCACATGTCTATCCTCCTGCACAATTTTTGTATTATGGCACATTGCTTTTAATTAATACAATTCAAACATGTTCATACCATGCTAACATTACGGAGAACCTGCTACCGTATCGGACCTCAATCTTGGTAGTATAATATGTTGGTAACGTGAGCACTCGTTTCGTCATAGCTCTTACATTTCAGCTCCATTCGAAGAACGTGCATAGTTTACCACCTAAGACAGTAGGCTAAACTCAGTAAATAGCAATTATAGTATATCAAACAATGTTACAAAAGGCAATTGAATGATGTTTTCATAATTTCAGTCACGTGATATATATCTACGGCTACAGTCGAGCACATAGCCTCTTGTACCTTCTTCACATTAAATGGAAATACAGCATTAAACCTTTTCTTTCAATTCCCATTTTTTCGACATCCCAAGAAATATTTGTGTATGCAAGTTCATTAACCTACATAATTATTTGCTAACCTCATTCAAAAGGTAAAGACAGTAAATGCAATATAGGTAGGAGTTGATTTGTGGTCCGAGTAATAATACGATGGTTTTATTCTATATAAATAACATGATTCCATGTGTCGCTTTCCTGTAGGGTTGATTGGTTTATGGTGTCTAACGCCGCTTTCAACAATAATTATGTTATAACGTAGTGGTCCGTTTTATTGGTGGAGAAACCGGAGTACCCTGAGAAAACCACAGACCTGTGGCAAATTACTGACAAACTTGATCACATAATGCTGTATCGGCAATGTATAATGTGAAATTTATTGGTATTAACAAAGCCTATGGAGAACTTTCGTTGCCTCGAGCAACCGGTATATTTGATTATAAATGTAAGACTCAGATCGACGCCCAGTCTCTAATCGACGCCCAATCCTCAAATCAGCGTCATATTCTCAAGCCTGTGGTTGTTTTCCACTTTCTCAAATGTTCATTGAGGGCATGTTTTGAAGCAGTGATGGAGAAGTGGCAAGACCAAATTCCAGATGACGGATTCTCGATAATGAAAAAATATATATATATGACACTATATTGATGATATTTAAGAGTGAGAAAATGCTAAAAAGCACCAAAAAAAAAACAACAAAAAACAAAAAACAAATTTGAATAACAGGTTAAAAAACACGCAAAGCAAAACTCTAATTATATTTCTTAATTTATGTCGCTTGTGTTTCTATTTTTTGTCCGGAATGCTACTATTAAGACAGGAAAATGAGTATTATAGCAAATACTTGCAGGCTGCATAAATATTAAAAATCAAACATAGAATAGAACATGAAAATCTACATAAAAACAGTGGAAAACATCCACTGCTTACCAGTTTTCAATTTTGGACTTTCAACGCCATTAAATGTATTAGATTTTACTTTCAAACTTGGTTAAATAAGAGGGTTGCTGGTGAGTTTTTTTGCAGACGAAAAGCGGTTCATGTGCACTGAATTTATGCCTGGAACTTTGACTTTTTGATACAATATGCAATGCATATGATATACAAACTTGACCAACATCAATCATGTGACAAGGTACAAGTATATTTGATCTTCGCACGGAATAGGATGTCAATTTGATAGCAATAAATCGACTATTGATCTGAGAATAAGCAAAGGACATCGATTTGAGAATGCCCTTAAATCGGACCGTGATTTGAGATAATGACGGCAGTGGACGCCGATTTGAGGAGTAGACGTCGATCATATACAAAATAAGTTTTATGTTTTATCTTTACTTTGAGAAAGCCCCAAATCAACGATGCATTCAGTGTGTCACAAATTATGTGTTCGTTGCAAACAGCCATTAGCCCTATTAGTGTTATGTTTTCGTTGAATTCTAAAGAATGTTATATGTTGTCTATGACTAAGTAGTTCATTAACAGTAAAAAAAAATACATTAATGGATTTCTAATGATGCATACGTTTATTTTGATCACTTATACAGTATTAGCTTATGTTGTCCATTTCCTTTCAATATTATGTGGGTTTTTTTGTAAACTGTCATTAACCCTATTAATTTCATTTGGTTAAATTCTTGAAATTGCTGTGCGTTGTGCATAACTAAACGTGTCATTAACAATCAATTACAATATTTGTTAATTGATTTCTTATAATGTATGATTTTTATTTGATAATAAACGTGTTTTCTTCACTATATTTAATCACACATGCAGTATCACCTTCATGTTTTCTTTTTATTCTGAGAAAGTCCAAAACTCAACAATGCATGCAGCGATTGACACATTATTTGTTCGTCACAAACAGCCATTAACCCTATTAAAACTATTTTGTTATTAAATTCTTGAGAATGTAATACGTTATTTAGAGCTAAACATTTTATTAACAACCAATTACAATATGTGTTAATGGATTTTTGATAATGTATCATTTTTATTTTGATAACAAACATGTTTTCTTCACCATATTTGATCACAAACACTATATCACCTTTATTTTTTCTTTTTATTCTGAGAAAGTCCAAAACTCAACATTGCATGCAGCGATTGATATATTATGTGTTCTTTACAAACAGCCATTAACCCTATTAATAATATTTTGTTATTACATTACATTATTGGTCTTTATTATGTAGTAGTTATTTTACAAGCTTTGATCAAGAAGAGTTTGCAAATACCAAACGGGTAATCGTAATCCCTAAATCGAAGAAGAACAGACAACCCAATGGCCAAAAGAAAAAACATTACAACAGGAGAAGCAACGATCTTCAACACATACATATAAAACTAATATCGAGTAGCACCAACTGCACTTCAAACATACGATGAACTCAGGTGCTCCTGAAGAGTTTCAGTTACTGTATATATCTAAATCCAGGAGATGAAGTTCAATTCAAATAAATGCATTTTTAGGAATATTTTTGATCGGAATAATAAGATATTGCTTGGATTCTTTTGGAATGTCGTTATTTCTTTTCGATAGTAACCTAATGTGAAATGATTATTGGTCTGTTTAAATAACAAGTGAAAATGGGCACACATGATAATATACTGGATAAGAAATGAAAACGAAAAACCTGTATAACCTCTAACATCATCATTCTTATTCGTTTCTTTTATCATACGAAAGTCCCAAGTCAACAGTGCAATCAATGATTGATATAGTATGTGTTCTTTTCAAACAGCCATTAACCCTAATAATTTGTTTTGCTTATTTTGGAGAATGTAATACACTATGTAGAGATAAACATTTTAATTTTATTGACAACCAATTAAATTATGTTCGAATAGATTTCGTAAAATACATAACCTTGGGTTAGATAAAATACTTTTTGTTCATTTTTTTGGTTTTGTTTTTTGTTTTTTTGGAAATTATACTATTTAAAGTTGATGACTGATTGAGACTCACACATAGATAATGCATCCCGTTTTACATTAATATTGTTTATCCTTAGCAAAACATTATGAAATACTAGAGAATGAAATCGGTGATTCACATATTATGCGTTTGCTACAAACAGCCATTAACCCTATTTTTTTTGTTTAATCTTAATTCTAGTGAATTTACTATGTTGCTTAGAACTAAACATTTTATTGACGAACAATTCAATCATTTTAAATGAAAATCATTTAATAAATAAGCTATATACTGATTTTGATCTGTTTTCCCCTGTTGTGTTACAAATGATAGTATTTAAGGTAAATGGCTGTTTAAAACTAACAAAGGGGACCGTCATGGTCGTGGTCGTATGGTAGTTGACTTGACAACTGCCTGTGAAATCCTAGCCTATCCCCACTACAGTTGTGAGTTCGAACCACGATCATGGCGAGGTGTACATGATATAACATGATGTGATAAAGTTTGCCAGTGACTTGCGGTATGTACTCTGGTATCCTCCTTCAATACAGCTGACTGTCACGATATAACTGAACTATTGTTATTTAGAACAAAACATTTCATTGACAAACAATTAAATAATTTTCAATGGATTTCTTGTAATGATTTATTTTAATTCTAACAATAGACATGTTTCTACAATTAGTAATATTTCAGGTAAATGACTGCTTTAAACTCATGCATATCTAATGCATGCCGTTTCGCATCAATATTATTAGCCCTTGTAACATTTCAGATATACTGTTCATAGGAACGTCTTTTCAATTACCAATGAAGTATAACTGTTTTGTAAAAGCAGTATACATATTGATTGATTGATTGTTTCTGCTTAACGCCAAATGAGAACGAGATCGCACATGAGAGCGATCTGAGACCAAGCACACCACGTTGTAAGTTTAAAGATGACTGTCTCTTCTGTGGTCAAACTGCACAAGACAACAAAAGGAAAAGATAATATGACGTAGTTTGTGTCAGAACTCTTGAATTTCAATCATCAACTGAAGATGTCTGCAAAATGAGAAACGACAAATGGGGAGATGAAGTATATAGTAGAATACAAATGGCACATTCTGATTTACATGCATCAGATGCAATATATCATTCACAATGTAATTCTAACTTTAGAACATGAAGCAAATACCACAAACTGTTGCCACGACTCAGAAAGACAACTTAACGGGGATAAAATTATCGTTCACACGAAGACCAAAGAACGACACCGCAGACAATTTTTTTACAAACGATTATGGCTCGTGTTGAAAAACGGCGAATTCAAATATCAATAGTGGATCTAGTGCGAGAAAATGAAGAGTTGTGCGGTGTTGATAAGGCATATTCTGTTATCCATATGAAAGAGAAAGTACAGGAGTATTTCGGTGACTCAATAGTGGTGACTGAACAAGATAGAAAACCAAGTGTTCTTACATTTCGTGACAATGTTTCTTCCATATTGCATGACTTTTACACTCGTGTTGGACAAGGTGACAGAGAAGAGGAAAACTACCATATCAACAGCAGCACAGCTTATAAGAGAAAACATTAAAACACTGCCATCAAGGGACAATTACTACCCTTCAGCGGACGAAATGCAGTCAGAGACCTCAAATGCCCCACATTCATTACGCATATTTTTAGACTCCTTGTTTAGTGAGACAGACTCTTCAACAAAGATATCAGCTATTTTCTAACATTATTGCGTGGTATTGTTCGCCATTCCTGTTGCAGCATTTAGCAGAGTTGAAATGGAGCGTGAAAATGAAAATATTTTGAACCCCTAAATCAAAGCGGCTGAGGAAAAGTAACAAAAGAAATTCTTATGAATATTATTAAAACATTGTAATTGCAATGATTTATATATTTATTTAAAAAAAACCTGCAGTAATAAAGAAGTATTTCACTAGTAATAACTGCATCTTTATTTGCAGCAATGTTAATACATTAATTGAGAAAATTAGTAACTTATAATATTAGATTATTTCCTCTATACTATTTTTTTTCAAGTTGAACAGTTATAATGAGCAATTTACATTTTGATATTAAATTTCTGACGTCCAATGCTTAAAATTATACTTTCAAATTATATAATTCCACAAACTTTAATTTAACACTGGTATCTGGTCTGTTAGCTGTCCACATCATGCGGTAATGTTAGTGAAGAAACAACAATTGAATATTAGCTATTGATAAAACTCCATCCGTTCATAATAGAATTAAAGTCTCCATAACCTGGGCTAGATAATTTATTAATCAACTCTGGACCTGTTTTGTAATGAGGCAAGAAACCGCTGTGGTGTTGCACTTTTATGTGTGTTAATTTCGCTATTATACCGATAAACGTGTCCTCAATATGAATTATCCTTATGTAAGGAATATACCGATATAAAATGTTGATAACCTGCATGTTTGTAATAATTGTACCTCCAATTAAACATGTCGGCCATAGATCATATTCATACTCATCTACAGATATATACCACTTCCATGACCGTCGTCTGAATGGCGTACTAAATGATAACTTATGGCCGATCATCTTCATATCAGTCGTAGCTATATTGGCTAACGCAACATTAAATACATTTATAGTGTTAACCAGTCGATCATCGTTTACAAAATGAACGAATTCAGTTTTAATTTGACGATCACGCAGCCATGCGATTGAAAATATAGTTTTGTTGACAAGGTTAGTGTAATTATCTATCAAGCTAAATTGGAGAATATCTCTGTAAGTTCCAGATTCAAAATCTACCAGTGTTTGTAGTTCCTTAGTATATCCTAGAACAAATGTTGTTTTCATTCGAATGCTTTTGACATTTCCGTATGTATTACGTATAGCTATCCTCTGACCGAAATTACCAGAAAAGGATTTTACAATGAAAATCATTTCTAAATTCTGACAAGATGCTACTGATTTACAAAAGGAAAGGGCAGGGTCGTGCTTAACGGAATATGACTTTGTCACATTATGTAAAGGTTTCTCTGATGTCCGCCCCGTCCTTTCGATTTCGTCAAGAATGGATGGTACATTTTTTGCTGAATATTTGAATTCCACGTAATAATTTTTTTCTCCCGTTATAACTCGCTTCAGGGTAAAACATCCAACTATAAAACAACTGATATAAGCTATTTTCTTCCAGCTGAAAAATAAATAAACCGTTTAATTGATACCAATTAATACGACTGTGTACACATAAAATGCGAACTAAGCACGTGAATTTTTAACATTTGGGTGCATTTTAATATAGTGTATACAGATACTTTTGGCATCATAATACAATTTACCAATTATCAACTAACGTTGCGAGTTCGAATCCCGCTCATTCGATGTGTACTCGATACAACATAATGTGATAAAGTGTGTCAGTGATTTGCGATTTGTTGTGTTTTCCGAATACGCAGGTTTCCTCAATAAAACCGCCACGATATAACTGAATTATAATTAAAGGTAGCATTAAACACCTTAAATCTAATGCTAGTAAACTATCAACGTTTTCCATTCTTGTTTTGTTATGGTTCAGTTTTTTGGGGGGCATTTGACGAGTATGGTCACGTGGGTAGGGTCGTAATGATTGTGACCTGACCAGTATTAGGGGGCAGGAATTCAAAAAATAAAAAAACAAGAACAACAAACAAGTCATACATAATAAGAATGCACTGTGGTAAAACAATAGAAGAATTCAGATGTAACACTAATATGAACTGTTGGTAGGATAAAACAACATAACAATTCAGACGTAACACTAAAGAGAACTGTTGGTAGGATAAAACAACGGAACAATTCAGACGTAACACTAATATGAACTGTTGGTAGGATAAAACAGTAGAATAATTCAGATGTAACACTAATACGAACTGTTGGTAGATAAAACAATAGAAGAATTCAGATGTAACACTAATATGAACTGTTGGAAGGATCAAACAATATAATAATTCAGATGTAGCACCAATATGAACTGTTGGTAGGATAAAACTATAGAAGAATTCAGATGTAGCACTAATATGAACTGTTGGTAGGATAGAACAATATAATAATTCAGATGTAACTCTAGTATGAACTGTTTGTCAAATGTTTTCATTGTAAAACAACTTAAAAATTTAAAAAAAATGTGAAGACACATATATAGATGAAATAAAGTTAAATTCAAAGTTATATGTAACACACATCAACACAGTAAACATGACCATCAATGCAATATGAACTTTACATCTCTCAATTAAATATGATTGGAAGTATTTGTATTAATTTTGTCTGTATTTATTGCGACCTTTTACATCCCTTTTCACGAATTACGTCACGTGTTCATGCTGGATGAAAAGCGATTTGAATTTCAATGTGACACTATATTTTCATTGACATCCTAGCAACGTAAAGTCCCCCGCTCGACGCAGCGTAAGTCCAAGCTGGGTTCCAAGTGCGTGAAATGTGTACGCACTTGCCATTCAACAATCTACAGTCGCCTTTCTTTTTAAGTTTGTGAGGGGCCATCGTGGCCGTGATCTTATGGTAGTTGGATTTACAACTACCTATGCAATCAGTGCCTATCACCACTGATGTGTGAGTTTGAATCTCGATCAGAGCGAGGTGAACAACATTATTTGATAAAGTTTGTCAGTTACTTGTGACAGGTGAGTGGTTTTCTCCGGATCCTCCAGTTTCTTCCATCCATAAAACTGGCCACCACGATATAACTGAAATATTGTTGAAAGTGGCTTTAAGCACCATCAAACAAGCAGAAACCATATCAAGTCTGTGCTTATTATGTGTCCTATAAATATATATATATACATACATTGAACATGCCCTAATCTTTCTTCTACACAGGTTCATTTTAATTTTTAATTTTAATGCGGTAGGCATTCGACTGGTGAAATTGTTGCTTAACAATCGCTTCAACACAATCATCTTTTTATTTCTGATAATAAACATTAGTGATACCATGATCATTTCTGTGCTTTTATATCCAACAATTACTGTTCACGATATATCTCAATGTATATAAAAAATAGCAGCAACTGTTTCAGATATGAAAAGTATATGAATTGTATTGGCACACATTGGTAATTCGAAGGACAGACAATGATATGGTGCAGAGAAGGGTAAAACTAGTGGCATTCGTTAAAATACAATCAGGCTATAAAACTTATATTAGGAATATAGTTGGTTGCGATTACGACAAACATAACATATCCGTGGTTTTCTGTCACAAAGATCTTCAATGTTGATTAACCAAGTCAAGATGGGGACCGTACACCATTCGATTTGATTGATTGATTTTTGGTGTTTAACGCCACTTTCAAAAAAATTTCAACTATATCATGGCGATCAGTTTTAGTGGTGGAGGAAGCCAGAATACCCGGAGAGAACCACCGACCATGGGCAAGCAACTGGTAAGCTTGATCACTTGCGGCTGCGAGTCGAGTGCACCTTTTTTTGTAATTTACAAAGCCTGGCACGAACCCACGCGGTATTGGTGATAGGAATGTATGAGTTGTTAGACCCAGCGACCTAACTCATTGAGCCACCCGGGCCCCTACTACATTCGGAGTGACGACTTATTATTATTACATCATGTTGGTTCTATCAAATGTGAAAATATTATTCTTTCTATTGCAACATCATGGCGATTATATGTCAAGACTTATGTCATCTGAACAATACAGAGAAATGTATATGCACATTGATAATGTCGTCTTCGTGGTTCTATTATACTTTCAAACGTTTTGTTTTACTTACAGCGGGATATTAAGCTATATGAATGTGTCTAATGTGAAGACACGGCACCATTGGTCAATGAAAGCTTTGACAATGTTTGTACCATTACTTACTAACACTAAGACGACAGTTGGATGTCAACTGATGCATTTAAGATTAAATTTGTCTTCGATAAGAATGAATTCATAAGTAAATGTGTTCCTGTGCAATTTCAACAGAAGACGAAGAACTGGATCTTCCATCACTCTATTGGATTCCTATATTACATAAATGTTCTTATAATCTGTGCTGTATTGCTGTACCACAAAACCTCTGTCAGGCAGGCAGTCATTTAGAGTAAGAGTCGGGTAAGAACGACACACTATGACAAACGAGGCGCATTAACAAGTTAGAAGCAACCAGGATATTCTGTTTAACCTTTGGGAACAATATACTGCAGGTAGCATCTCAACAACTGAATTATTAAACCAGTGTTGCAGTGTAAATGGACCAGTTGTGGAGGCTGAAAGTTAAGCTAACTTATTGCTAAAATGACAGTGTGGCCATGTATAAGCTGCATATTGCTAAAATGACAT
Organism: Gigantidas platifrons; assembly: GCA_002080005.1. Lineage (NCBI taxonomy): Eukaryota > Metazoa > Mollusca > Bivalvia > Mytilida > Modiolidae > Gigantidas > Gigantidas platifrons. The sequence continues at coordinate 392,886 of MJUT01064985.1, read as the reverse complement.
TAAGAATTAATTAAATGACATTAGTGATGTTTATTATTTATAGTGCAATTTTCTAGAGCTCTGTGTAGTTTATTTTGTAATGTTTGTTGTATATTGTCTTATTTTGTATGTCTGAACTGGTCTGGAAAGTATATATAGTAATAAATATTTAAAAACCTCTTTGTTATTTATATGAGCCACTAATAATGTATAATAATACAAATACAGATGTCAAAGTACCAGTGGAAGTATCATATCAACTTGGAAATCTTGGAGACAAAAAAAAACAAAAAAAAAACAAAGTGAAACATGCACATTTATAAATGGTGTTCAGTTTGGATACTTATTTTATGTCTGTGGTGTTGCATCGTATTGAATGATTAATTTATTTACATCTACATACAAACGAGAAAAGAGAGGAGAAATACAGAAAGGAGTCTCTATTACATTCCCATCGACACCCTAGTATAGGGAACTTGATAGTTTCCAATTCAGTCTACAACATTTCACAAGGGGGGCGAGTTGGAAATATTATTATTTACATGGGGTGGGGGGAGTTGTCTCGAACAGGGAGGGAAGTTGGTTGAAAAGAGGCGAGTAGGAGGAAGGGAGTTGGCAGTGGGGCGAGTTGACTTGGATTCGCTATGCAGATGTGGTTAAATTTTGGGATAAATATTAAAAAACATGTCGGGGACCATTCCTATGCATGTACAGTGGAGAAAAGTAGTGCTCTTCAAAATAAAAATAATGAAAAATCAATTATCCCCAATCCTCAAATTGAACAGGGAGAAAAACAGAATTGTGTGATTGAAGATGGGGTTTTTCATGATAACTTGTCAAAAAATTTAATGACTTTCATTGACCATATCCCGGGTGATTTTAATTCAGTTAATAAAACTATCAAAATGTTAGCATACATTCATTGCGCGGAAACCCGTAAGTTTTGAAAACAATTCTGTACAGTTAAAATTCCGGGCACGGATACCGTTCACACAAGACCGATTTAACTGTACAGGAGTGTTTGCAAAACTGACGGGTTTCTACGCAATGAATGCATGCTAAAGATGAAGTCTGATATGTGGGCCCTTCGGTGAACTATTTGGTTTTGTTAGTTTTCCCTTTTTTTAAATTGTACAACTGCACAAACCTACCTCGAGGCGATGTTCACATATCCGTGCGTGCGACGTAGCAAACCACCCGTGTCAATTTAAAATATGCCTACACAAATTCTGAATTTACTAAATATTTTTTGCTTTCCAAATTTGAATGTGAAATATAGTAATGTATTTAACGAAGATCTATCTTGATACATTTTAATAATAGAAAAATATTCTGATGAATGAATAGATACAATTTGGGATGCTTTTCAGGTTTCAATTTTAAAATAGAAATTGCTATGTTTTACTTAGGATATGCTATTATGAAGGACAATTCCAAAATACCAAATGTATTTATTCATTGCAAATACAATCTGACAAGACAAGGTAATGAAGACAAAATAAGATAGTTCTATATAAAAGGTGGCACATCTTGGTCATCTTATAACTATGGTATTAATTAGTGGGAAATTCAGACACCATTGATTGAAAACCAACTCTTTGTTGGTCCTCCTACAAGCACTTGTGATATGAAATCTCTCCCCCTTTTTTAGCTTTCTGTTTACACATTTATTTTCAATAACATCTCTTTATTATTTACTGTCTTTTTACTTTATAAAACATGTGTATATCCATACAATCGTGTGGTAATACCATCTTCTTGTTATTATCCAAAAAGCATGTACGATTCTACGGTAACGTTGGTGTCAGATATTTTAGCAGATAAACAATACAAATTAATTTGTGAAGAAGAGGGCTATTAAAGCACATCTGTAAAACATGTATTGACTACGCTGATTATTACATGAATATGAAAACGGCGATTGTATTACATCATACATGATTTTTACTGTGACGTAACTTATCCGGAATATTTACGCGTTCGCAATCGATATTACAAAAACCTTACATCTCACCATGAACGGAGTTCTAATGTTGTTTTGTCTAATTCTGCGCTAAGAACGCAGCAGCCAAGATTAAGAGCAAAGGCTATTTTACTCGGAATCAGGAAAATATGCCCGAGTGGAGTGACATGTCGTTCCGCACACTGTTGCTACAGTGAACTAACACCTTAAAAATGAAAATAAAAGTGTTTTTTCTTGGTCAAGGAGACATCATAGGACATATACAGAAACGTGTATTGAATTTAAAACCGATCCGTAATAAGATCATCATCCCAAATCGTGTTGGACACAGGAATATACATTTAGTGCATTAATCTTAGGATGATG
>MJUT01064985.1:371701-390141 GCA_002080005.1 Gigantidas platifrons | reverse complement strand
ACAGCAAATAATCTAACACAAATAAAATTCACAACGAAAACTACAACTATATTAAATATTGGTGTGATTTTATAAATGTAATTATAAGAATTGAATGCATTTTTTTGTACTTTTATAGGCGTGTAAAAGCGTGGACCGAGGCTCATTTTTTGTATAAAGTGCTAGTGCGCTTCATGCAAAATATGCTTCTGTCCACGCTTTTACTCGCCACTAAGACTAAAAAAAATGCATTCAATTCTTAATTAAAACCGTAATACTTTTTTATAATTGAAGTGATCATCAAAATGAATTGACCTGTCATTTATATATGTATTAGGGATATAGATTTTTCCCTTTTTAACGAGTTTTCTTTTAGATTTTCGAACTGTTCCGTTAATGTGGTGTCTTATTTTTTATTTTTTGTAGATTGTATTGCTCTAATATGATGATTTGTTATTCTATGAAAATTAACTTACCAATGTATGATATCAGCTGTATACATTAAATAAAAAGAACACGATAATCATATAGAATAAACAAATCACATCACTGGCATTCATGTACAGTCGTTTGCCATGAATGAGTTCGCAATATGGCTGACGTTACGCTATGAATAAAATCCAATTATCATTAATAAAAGAATATTTTACTAACAGGAATTCTTCAGTATTTGATATATGACCCCTAGGACACAAAGCACATCGCATTCGTCGTTTACTCGTCGTTGCACCTGAATTTTTTGCACTTTCCATACGTTTTCTATAATATTTAAATCAGGGCTTTGTGCTGGCCACGGAAGGATATTTATATAATTTTCTTCCTTCCATTAGTTGGCTCTAACTGAAACATGTCACGGTGACAAAATCCAACCCGTCGCTTGCGGTTGATTTGAGCAATTGTGATTTTCCTGGACACTACTCTGCGTTTGTACCCTTCCAGAAACAATCTTCTGCAAACTGTTCTAGATGAAACATTACAGCTACTTTTGAATAAATTTTGCTGTTACATCTTTCAGAGTTTGTCGTCTGTTTGTTTTCACACTACGAACAAGGAGCCTGTCATCCCGAGGAGTCGTCTTTCGTCTACCCCCTCTTCGTAGCAAGTTTTCAATGTTTCCCTTTTCTCTCATCCGCTTCAAAAGTTTCAGGATTATTCTACTGTTTATGCCTGTCATATTCTGTATTTTATAGCTCGAACAACCTTTATTTGACAAATGTACAATTATTTCTTTCTGCTCGGTGTTAGTTCCTTACCGTGCGGTGCCATTGTTGCTTAGCAGACGATATTTTGTTTATCTAGGAGGAATATTCAAACTGTGTACGACTGCAGGGAGATTATAATCAGGGGAACAATATAGGAGTGTGTCATTCCTTTTTTCGTATCTTAATCTATGCTACTATCGATTGCTACCGCATGTTCGTAGACAGAACAATAACGACGTCGCCATTTTGCGAACTCATGCATGGCAAACGACTGTGCATATGAACCGGTGCGACAATTAACAAAGCGAACGAAATATGAACAAATGTAAGGAAACATTTCTTTATACAAATTAACCCCCAAAAAAAAAATTGTAAACTATGTGAACCGTCCTAAAATCGTCACCGACCGAATGTCGTCATCCTGATACCTAACATTATTTTCGCTTCCGTTCACGCTGCAACAAGTGGACATCTTTTTATACTAATGTTAGATGTTGAAAAGTAGCAAGCTTGAAGGACAGGTTATTAGAACCTCTGTAGAAATGGTACACATATCATATCGGGCGATGATTCCCCGAATTGTATCTTTCGTCGGGCGATTGATACGTACAGCACCATTTCGGAAAGTGATGTCATCTGAGAGGTTAAGACAAAAAAAAAGGTTTTCTTTCAAAAGACGGATTTTTATAATTGCAGAGCTGTCACATGTGATCAAATTTTGTGTGTAAACTTGAGTGATGAACCTGAGGCAGTAAATGACGCCTTATAGTCATTAGAATGTTTAACTGTATTTGGGGGGGGGGGGTACGAAAATGTATACGTAGCTTATTATTTAATGCAGCATACGTACAATTTAGAGCAAAGCCGTTGACACACCACCGCAAGCTGTTAACAGTTGGTGTTATTTACCATTTGGATCCAAAATCATTAAATACAAATAATTACATTACTTCTGTTTTTCATTGAAATGTTACAATATGATTGATTATGAAGTGGTCACATGATTATAAAAGAAATGTTTCACATCCAAATGAAACTCAAACCCGAACTTGCACGTGCCTCCATGACGACGTCAGATGTAAACAATCAATGGCGTAGTAATTTCCAACAGCAAATAATCTAACAGAAATAAAATTCACAACGAAAAATTCAACTATGTTAAATTTTGGTGTGATTCAAATATAATTATAAGAATTGAATGCATTCTTTTGAAGTATCATTGGGGTATGAAAGCGTTGATCGAATTACATTTTCAACATGAAGCGCTACCGCGCTTCATTGACAACTCGCCACACTGCCAACTCCCCCTACCACTCGCCCCCCTTTTCAACCAACTCGCCCCCTTTTCGAGATAACTCGCCCCCTCCCCCTAGTAGACTGACATGAACAATATACAGTTCCCCATAGGTTGCCGGAAAGTTATTTCTAACTTGTCCTGTTTTTAGATTATCAACCGGTAGATCAAAGCCAATTTGATTGTTACCAGATACAGAATTAAAGACAATGAATACAATGTAATTATCACAACAATTAAGATTGTTGTTGCATATGAACTACAAAATTTGACAGTATTGTTTTCCAGTTTATTTTAATTAGTCTTTGACGGACAATTAATTATCACCGACAAAGTACCATCAAACATTGTATTTTTCTTTAATTTTAACTCCAAACTGTTACTACAAACAACAAGATGTAATGTTTGTTCCATAAAAAGAGAGATTGGTATGGTTTGTTTTTGATTTCAAAACAGCGAAATTGAGAAATTTGTATGGCTTCGTATGAACATAATAAATAAAACATTCGCAGTTGTCATGTATTCAGAATGTCGTCTGAGTATCCTTGTGTCTAGTGTGAGTCTGATCAATGAAAATAAAAACACTTTAAAACTAACGAATGAGACAAATCGGGTGCTCCGGAAGGGTAACGTTTTTTTCTGCTCATTGATTGATTGATGACAGATTTCCTCCTATATTCTGATGTTTAATTTTACCCTTCCTGTCCGCTAAACACATAGAGCTAGCATTTCACCAGCTGACACAACAGATAAAGGATGCGACATCACTGAAACTCGTCCGCAACGTCAAAAAGACATAGATAACGGAAGTCTACTTAATTGTTTCATGGTGTGTTCTTAACCAGGGTACTCGAACGAACAATGACGTAGAAGGGTGGCACAGGCGCATTAACAAGTTAGAAGCAACCAGGATATTCTGTTTAACCTTTGGGAACAATATACTGCAGGTAGCATCTCAACAACTGAATTATTAAACCAGTGTTGCATTGTAAATGGACCAGTTGTGGAAGCTGAAAGTTAAGCTAACTTATTGCTAAAATGACAGTGTGGCCATGTATAAGCTGCTTATTGCTAAAATGACATTAAGAATTAAGTAAATGACATTAGTGATGTTTATTATTTATAGTGCAATTTTCTAGAGCTCTGTGTAGTTTATTTTGTAATGTTTGTTGTATATTGTATTGTTTTGTATGTCTGAACTGGTCTGCTAAGTACATATAGTAATACATATATAAAAACCTCTTTGTTATTGTTATTGATATGAGCCACTAATAATGTATAATAAAACAAATGCAGATGTCATAGTACCAGTGGAAGTATAATATCAACTTGGAAATCTTGGAGACAAAAAAAAAACAAAAACAAAGGGAAACATGACATTTATAAATGGTGTTCAGCTTGGATACTTATTTTATGTCTGTGGTGTTGCATCGTATTGGATGATTAATTTATTTACATCTACATACAAAAGAGAAAAGAGAGGAGAAATACAGAAAGGAGTCTCTATTACATTCCCATCGACACCCTAGTATAGGGAACTTGATAGTTTCCAATTCAGTCTACAACATTTCACAAGGGGGGCGAGTTGGAAATATTATTATTTACTTGGGGGGGGGGGTGTCTCGAACAGGGAGGGGAGTTGGTTGAAAATAGGCGAGTAGGAGGAGGGAGGTTGGCAGTGGGGCGAGTTGACTTGGATTCGCTATGCAGATGTGGTTAAATTTGGGGATAAATATAAAAAAACATGTCGGAGACCATTCCTAAAAATCAATTATCCCCAATCCTCAAATTGAACAGGGAGAAAAACAGAATTGTGTGATTGAAGATTTTGTTTTTCATGATAACTTGTCAAAAAATTCAATGACTTTCATTGACCATATCCCGGGTGATTTTAATTCAGTTAATAAAACGATCAGAATGTTAGCATACATTCATTGCGTGAAAACCCGTAAGTTTTGCAAACAATTCTGTACAGTTAAAATTCCGGGCACGGATACCGTTCACACAAAACCCATTTAACTGTACAGGAGTGTTTGCAAAACTGACGGGTTTCTACGCAATGAATGCATGCTAAAGATGAAGTTTGATATGTGGGCCTTTCGGTGAACTATTTGGTTTTGTTAGAGGGCTATTAAAGCACATCTGTAAAACATGTATTTACTACGCTGATTATTAAATGAATATGAAAACGGCGATTGTATTACATCATACATGATCTTTACTGTGACGTAACTTATCCGGAATATTTACGCGTCCGCAATCGATATTACAAAAACCTTACATCTCACCATAAACGGAGTTCTAATGTTGTTTTGTCTAATTCTGCGCTAAGAACGCAGCAGCCAAGAATAAGAGCAAAGGCTATTTTACTCGGAATCAGGAAAATATGCCCGAGTGGAGTGACATGTCGTTCCGCACACTGTTGCTACAGTGAACTAACACCTGAAAAATGAAAATAAAAGTGTTTTTTTCTTGGTCAAGGAGACATCATAGGACATATACAGAAACGTGTATTGAATTTAAAACCGATCCGTAATAAGATCATCATCCCAAATCGTGTTGGACACAGGAATATACATTTAGTGCATTAATCTTAGGATGATGTCTCCGCGTTCTTTAACGCAATGCAAGTCACACCATAAAATGCGATGAAGGGCCTTCGTGATCGTATTGTAGTTGTGAGTTCAAATGCCTGTCACGCGAGGTGTACTCAATAAAACATTATGTGGTAAAGTTTGTCAGTGATATGCGGGGGTCGGTGGTTCTCTCCTGTTTCCTCCATAGATAAAACTGACCACCACGATATAAGTGAAATATTGTTTAAAGTGGCGTTAAGCACCATAATCCTATCCCTAGATATAATATGCGACGATATGCTGTTCTAAAATTGTGTTGTGACTTTATATTGGAATATTAGCATCTTCATATTATCCAGCTAGATATGTTCTCTGGTATTTCAATTCTTCTTCTTTTGTGAATACAGAGAAGTTTGAAAATACTAAAGGAGTAATCTGAATCCGTAAATCGAAGAATGGCCATAATAAATGGAACAAAAAACAAACAACTATCTACAAAACATGCACATAAAACTAAAGATCGAGTAACACGAACCCTACTAAAAACCGGGGATGAACTCAAGTGCTCCGTCATGAATGAGGATTAGGTATGTTATTTAATTTCCAATCCTCCTGCTTTTGTGGACATCTATATTTCCCCCAGCATCCAGGCAGAACAGATTCTAGAACTCATTTTAATAAATAGATAGCCCGATCCTGAAAACTGAAATGTAGATGTGTTTTGCAACTTCATATTGTACAAGTTGCAACATTACAATACATTTTCCGTCTACATTTCAATTTACACCATGTTATACTTTTCTAAACTGTCTCCAGCGAATTAAATTTGGAACCATCAAATCAGCGACTGATTGTGGTAAGTCGTCAGATACAATACAAGTACCAGCTCTCATTTTCAATATGAATAAAATGTTTGCTGCTGGACTTGACTTGGTTGACCATTATCGAATGTATGTGTCACAAATGACCACGGTTGTGTTTCAATAGTCGTAAACACTTCCCGGTCCTTTACTCATTCGTGACGTATCAATGTGTTTGTAACTAGATTAGCCTGACGGGTGCCACTAGTGGAACAGGAACTGCTTACCCTTCCAGAACGCTTGAGTTCACCCCCGGTTTTAGTGGGATTCGTGTTACTCGATGCTTAGTTTTAGTTGTATGTTTTTTAGATCGTTGTTTGTCCTTTTACTCTTGGCATTTGTATTGTATGTCCTTTATCGATTTATGGATTTTGATTACCCCTGTTGTATCTTCAAGCTCTTCCTGAGCTATATATAATCAATCAATAATCTTAAGGTAATAATATGCTATATTTCCGAATGTGCCAGTGTTGATGCAGAAACTGGATTGCCAACATCGTTTTGTTTTGTGTTCGAGACAAAAGTTTTCGTAGCTGGAGTAGAACTATTCATAGAACAAAAGAAGAACGTGAAACAAAGAATATCGCGCTTGGCAGATATTTTTGTTTGGCTCAAAATCAGAGATTTTTGGTGAAGAATAGAATATAATTTCTGAGAACAACAGCAGATATTCACATTTCCTTGAATTATACCAAATATTTTCTTACAGAAAAACAACTAATATCTAAGAACAAAATAAGAGGTTAGTAGGGCTGTCATATAAATACAAATGTAGATATGCAAATTCCCGTGAATTATTCCAAATATCATCTTACATAAAAATCATATAAATTCTCGGAATTCTGAGAGATTTGGAGAGCTGTTAAAGAATAGGAATGGAATGTATAGTCTCTTGGCGATCACTAAGCAGGTATTTGAACATAGATTTGTCCTAGTATCACATAGGTTATTGTTACTCAATGTTTAGTTTGATGTGTATGTTTTGTAGATCGTTGTTTGTCCTTCTGTCCTTTTATTTCAGTTCATTGTTTTAACTGTTCTTCTTCGATTTACGAATTCTGAATACCCCTTGGTATCTTCATATTCTTCGTAATGTTAAGTTGGGACTGATCGGATGCTTGTTTCCTCATAAATACACGTCGCAGTATACAAGTAAATTACAGTGGTCAAACACATTTTTAGTTAAAATATTGTATGTGTTAATTAACGTTTTTTAGCATAAATTACCATTGCTTTTAAGCAACATTTACCGAGGCGTAAAGTCATAGTCGTCAATGTTATTTCCACACATCAACGGTTTTATGGTTTACACAAAATCTACCGAGGCGTAACATCATAGCCTTCAACGGTATTTTCACGCATCAACGATTTTATGGTTGTAACATGTTTCATCAAATTTGTTGTTATATAAAACCATGTAAATTGTATGAATGGCAATATTCGGATTATCATTGCAACGAATTATCAACATGCATCGTTATGTTAGTTGGAGCGGTAATCGTTTAATACAATACATATATAATTATTTACAAATACTATTTGTCAGCTGCTTTAAAGTGAGAAAAAAAGGCTTGTTTATCTCCTGGGTCTGGCAGTTATTGTGTATTTCTTTACGACAATATGGCGCCAAGGAGACAGACGTAAGTTTCCGTTGTCAACTAGTTTCTTCTCAACCTATCATCTTCCAAACCTTCCAATATTTCATAGTCAATCAAGAGAGGATGCAGCATTATATGAACGTTTTTACAAAAATCCCCCAAAATTTCATGGGACGATTGTAGAGATGGGTGCCTTAGATGGACAATTGTTCAGCATTTCTAAGTTTTTCGAGGACTATTTAGGCTGGACAAGCATATTGGTGGAGGCAAACCCGTATATTTCAAAAAGTTAGTAAAAAACCGTCCTCACTCTATAAAGTATAGCACAGCTATATGTAGACAAGAACATGTTGAATTCGTAGGATCTCAGGCAGTCGGAGGTATTGAAAATTATATGTCAGAGAAGCATAAAAAAGGTTGGATCCCAAAAAATTCGGAGAAAATCGTTGTTAATTGTTCACGGTTACATAAAATTTTGCGAGATATAACTCATATAGATATATTTATTTTAGACGTAGAAGGTGTTGAGCTAGAAGCGCTACAGACAATGAATTGGAGCATACCGGTTGACTTCTGGGTTATTGAGCTAGATAGTACAAACCCGGAAAAAGATCGTGCCGTTTCCAATTTGTTGTTGTCAAAAGGATACTTACAATCAAAATGGGACATCCGTTCAGCATGCGTCAAAGGAATGGATTGTAGCTCCAATCTAATGTTTAGCAAAACGCAAGATAGGCAAGCGGGTCATATCATACTCGTTGTATGACAATGACCAACGTTACACTGATGGGGCACTCGAAAATGTTGAACTGATGCCTACAATTTACCCAGATTGGGAAATATACATATATCATGACACGACGGTTCCATCTAATATAATAGACAAGCTGACAAAATATAAATATGTGAACATGATTAATATGTTTAACAGCTCTATTGTCAATAAAATGTCGTGGTGTTTCCTTGTTGCCTCGGAAACGGACGTAGAAAGGTATATTATTAGAAATATCGACACTCGATTATCATTGCGAGAAAAATCAGCAGTTGACGACTGGATAACATCAGGGAAGAGATTTCATGTGATGAGAGATCATCCATCACATTCACAATATCCTATGAATAGTGGCATGTGGGGTGGTACACGTGCTATGCTAAACATACATTCTTTGTTATTAATGCAACGTCAACAAAACGGACATACAGAGATTATGAAGTTTCTAAATACTGTTGTTTGGATGAAAGCAAAGTCATCTGTATATCAACACGATTCGTTTTCGTGCCGACATCACGGTATGGACCATCCATTCCGGACAAACCGTGTTGGATTGGAGTATGTTGGCAGTGTGTATGTTAATAAACAGAGGCGTCAGTCTGACGTTGATATTTTGAGAGAGGCTATGACACTACCTTCAAAGTGTGGGTTAGACCAAATAAACAAAAGGAAAGTTATGACAGATGACTTTGATTCAGCTTCAGCATTGATACATAACACAAGAGCGAAACATGATTTCAACATTGATGCATTTAAATCTATTCAAAGTCAATGTAAATTTCTGAATCCGTCAGTATTTGTAGAATGTAGATCAAATGTGACGACAAATGGTTTCAACAGAATCAACCATGTTCTGATCACGCTTTCATACGAATGATACAACATGGATTCGTATCAGACAATCGTATCCATAATGATGTTCCAGGAACTATATTCACAGACGAATATATTTACAAATGGCAGGCTTATGTTCGAGAAGTTCCAAATGGGCATCCTCAAACATGGACTAATCCACCAACAATCATCGAACACAAATGCTTAGCCTCTGTGTTGCAACCATACCCTACTGCCATGGGTCATTTTGCCCACGAGGTTTTACCACGCTATTGTATTTACTACAACACATTCCGGATTCTTGCCCGATTGTGATCGCGGGATCACCATTTGTTCAAAGATATATTGCTCTGTTACCACCACATTACCAAAGTCGAATAGTAAAGTGGAAAGGTGCTGGCCATGTGTATTATTCTGATAAGCAATACATAGCTAATGAGGGTCCATACTGTCACTTCAAAAACCCTCATAATGGGGGAATGTCTACGTTTTATCAGCAGCCATTGTTGCAGTATGTTCGCACCGTTTTCATAAAAAATAAACCAACTCTCACAAACAACGAAAACAAAAGCATATTAGTTATTAAGAGGGAAAAGGGAAGACGGTCATATTCCGAACATGATTTATTACTCAAACAGCTGTATACAGTTAGCAAGCATGTTATAGTCTTTGAAGGTAATGGTACCCTTAAGGATCATCTACAACTATTTCATTGGGTAAATGTTGTCATTGGACCCCATGGGGCTGGTTTTTCTAACCTGGTTTTCTGTAAGCCTAAAACACTAGTTATTGAAATAGGATGGGATGACACCAAATCAATGGAGATGGACAATATGTATTCTAGAGTGTCAGCTGCTCTAGGGCTAAATTATATACTCTTAATTGGTAGAGGCTCATATAATGGTAATATTTCCTTAAAGCCACTAAAAATTATTTCTGAAATAAAATTTTACTAGTTTTATATTTGATGTCTTTGAATTCCTTATCATGCAACTGTCATCCACATTTAATTTCTCTTTCCCATGTTCAGCAACTACTTTCAAATAAGGAGTTGAAAGAAACAAGTTTGGAAATTCGATATGAAATAATACTAATGAATATCTTCTATTGTTAGCTATGGTTGAATAGCATAAATGGACAATTATAAACATACTGGTACTGTCTCAACAGTGGGGTTCATGTTACTCGATCGTTAGTTTTATGAGTCTGCTGTGAAGATCTTTGTTTGTCCTTTAGTACTTTTTCTTTTGACGATTGTGTTGTCAGTCCTTCTTCGATTTACGGATTCTGATTGATTACCCATTTGGTATCTTAAAACTCTTCGTACAGACTCATAGTAATTCGAGTACCTTATTCACATTAATCCATCACCGTTTGAAATCTACTGATACACATTGAATAACTAGGAACAGCAATGGTATTTACATCAACTTCTACAATAAACGTCAGGGAATATCAAAGTGGCAATAATAAATGGACAATCCAGAGGAACTGGTAACATAGACAAAGAAAAACAAAACAAAAACACAACACGATATGCAATGGAACCACTATGCGCAAACAAACACAATTAACGTAAATAAGACATGAGCTCTCCTATAAACAACTTGAGGTAAAACATTAGCACACTACATCGGTGGTGTAATTGTTAGCTTACTCGTCTCGTGCACGGTAGAACGTGGGCTAAAGCCCCGATCGTGTCAAGTCAAAGACTCTGAAATTGGTATTTGTTGCGTATCCGCTAAGCACGCATCGTCAAGGAGAAAGAGAGAACATACTGGTTGGCGCGGAATCAGGAAAATGTGTTCTAATGGGACGAGATGCCTATGCACGGACTGGTGTATCAGTGAGCCAGCTCTATAAAATACAAATACGTCTGTTGGCATAGTACAAACTAGATCTCGTCTACATCTCGTTGAAAATTAACTTGTTCTCGTCATGGTATAGATGAAAAATTGCTGAATTGTTGGTGTTAAACAGCAATCACTCACTCACTAACAATAATCATTTGCAAGTTTATCACGATAAGCCCAAATAATTATAATTGTCTCATAGCTGTAGTGAAAATAATATTAATTTCAAAGCCGTATTCTACGTGTAAAAAGTCGGATATGGCTGTGATAAGCATCTTCACTGTGGTCCGTCCAGTATAAAATGTCATTATTATTTGTACATGGACTGTTCCTAATTTGTCGTGACACATTTTGCATATTCTTATTCTGTCGCAAATGCATAACTGGAACAGTATATTTCCAATTCCTCCAAATCCTCCCGAAAAATTATCGTTGCATAATTCAGTGCATTTTGAAGGTTTAAAGTTCTCTTTAATAATGGCGCGAAGCCAAGCAGCACGTTTCAGGTAGCTCTTTGAGAGAAGTGAGGCATGGCTGCTTCCCAAATCGTCTTATCTGACCATCTGTGTTCGAACAACCTTTAATGACACAGTAATCCTTTCCCGTTGAAAACCGGAAAAGGTTCTCATGACCGATAAGTCTAATCATAAACGACAATCCAAGTTTTCGCACAGAGGGAATATAGTCTATATGAAGAAAAAAATAAACACAGATTTAGCTAATGTACAAAAATAATTAAATGAAATGGAATAGCTGCGTCAATGAAGCTTGTAAATAAGGGTAATAACAAAATTACCGAACACAGAGCAATCTTTTAAAGGGAAATTCAAAACTCATAAATCAATAAACAGATAAAATCAGTCAACAACAGGGAAACTGGGAAACCGCAATGCCCCTGTCTTGGTACATGCATTTCTAAAGAAATGGTGGATCGAATCAGATTTTACGGCGCCACCTCTCGCTTCCATTATGGTTCAAAGGTTCCGGTTGTCACTAAAACAGCATTTATAACTATACTGAAAAAAATAGGTAAAATAGTAGTCAGACAGTACTAAATTAAGTTAGGACGGTATCTAATATATCTCAAGAATCATCACCATCAATAACTATGAGTCCTTTGAAGTATTTTAATTACGACAGTAAATGTCAAAAGCATTTTTACGTCACACATTCACAAAACATATTTTTGACATTGTACACCACGCATACCAAATCCTTATCTTTATACATTTTCACTATATGAAAATGTATCTTTTACCATTGTATCTGCAGAGACAGAATATATTTCGACAAGATCTTGATATCGGAATATAAACTTTTTAAGAGATCGAATAAGGCGAATCTATTCATAGCCCTGGTTGAGTAGCCTGTTTTTCAGACAAAGATGACGCTTCAAGAATTCAGAATAATTGCTACTGGCTCTTGCATAGCGAATCAACGTAAACGTAAACACCATATGCAGGAGAAGCTGGTATATTGCTGCACATATTAGGAAAATTTATGATTTTAAAATTGAAGTCGTCTCGTTTATCATAAATTTTAGTACTGAGTTGACGACTGTCATCAAATTCGAGGTATAAGTCCAAAAATGATGCTGACGAAGCTGCATCTGTGGTCTCTTTAATTTCCAGCTCTGGGGGATTTATAAATGGGAGAAATTCTGCAAATCTAGAATTATTGATAGATAAAACGTCATCAATATACCTGTATGTGAAATTAAAGGCTCTAGCTTCATGAATCTTCTTATCTTTAACACGTTTTTGAAGAAACTCCGACTCATATGAGTATAAAAATAAATCGGCTAGAAGAGGGGCACAATTCGTACCCATTGGTATGCCGATGCCCTGCTGAAACAGTGTCCGTCCAAAGTAGACAAATATGTTCTCGATGAGGAATTCCAGCATACTGATCACTTGTTCCTCGGAGTAGCATGTTTTACTTTTTGAATTTTGTTAGAAAAATATGTGGAATTGTAACCTAACACAACACATTTTGAGCTATCGTTTTTATGACTGAAAGCTTTGTGGATTGTTTCTTTTAAACGGGTTTTTAATTTTTCATGCGGTAGGGTGGTATATAGAGTTGAAAAATCAAAAGTTTTGATGGAGGATACTTGAGAGAAATATATTTATTTAAAATTATCCAAAATATCTTTCGAGTTTTTCAAAATCTACATGCGATTTATGCCACTACGCGAGTAAACAGTTTCACAATATTTCTGTTGTCCCTCTTTTACTGCAGACAGAATCTTTGTTAGGTGAATAGACAATTCTTTCGTCGAACAAGTTGAAGATCCCGCTATGTACCTTTCTTTGTATGGTGTCTTATGGAGCTTATGTATCCAATACAAATAGGGTATGTCCTCAGACTCTTTACCAGAGGGAACGCTTAAAGAGGTCATGAAGGATCTGTGGTTAGCTAGGATTTCATCTTTGTCGAACGAAGTTGGTTTGTATGTTGTATTACCAGAGGTGTTGTTATTTATGCCTAATTCCTTGATTAGGCATTCGTACTAATATGATTTACATGCAAACACGATGTTGTTGCAAGCCTTTTCCACAGGAACGATAATATATTTGTCATGAAGAGATGAAAGACACTTAACAGCTTCTTGGTCTTTAAATACAGACTTAGGTCGACTATTAACAAAATTTTTGAGCTTGTGAATCCGACCTTGTACTAGCGACCTAATTGTTCTAACCCAGTCTGACAAGGACTATATCTCAGGATCTTGGTCTACTTCTCTCATTATCCACCCTCTGGCATAATCTTCAACAGCATCCATAATTATCTTGAAATTATGTTTCCAATTGATGTGTTGAGGTTCTCTGAATTTAGGACCATGAGAAATCATCTTTCGGAGACACTCATGTTGAATGATATTCAGATCACCAGTGATTACATGTCCAGATTGGTTATATTGAAAAGGATAGTGGGAGCAGTCACAAGTCAGAGGGTAATTGGGGTACTCTTCTCTGTTAATATATTGCAATGCTTCTTTGTAGTTGAAAATTTTACGACCAATGCTGTTAGTGTAGCTATAGGAGACAATGGGAACCGATTGATTTTTGAAATATGGTGGAATTTCCTTTACGACCTCTTTTCTATTAAGAATGTTGCTGATGTTAATAGCATCGATTCCTTTTTTAGCAAACGGAATGTGGAGGAATTTTCTGTTGTTATCATGAAGAGGTTCGGATCGAACTGGTTTGAAAAGACGAAAAGATGCCACGTCACATATAATACAAGACAATCTGTACTTAGGAGGAAAAGGATCTACGCCTCCTTTGTCAAGTCCAAAATCCCTAAGATCTTTGAGGTAGTTTACAGGTGGTGAAAATAAGATAGTACGAATGTGATGAATTCCAAGAGGCTTCTGTATATTAGAAAGTAGATCATTAAAAGTGTCTTGCAGCGGTCTTGGTTTAGAGGAATTTTTTAACATTCTGATGTTGAATTCTTTTATGACCATGGCTACGTTTAGCTCTTGGATTAGTATTAAAACATAAGATAAACAATGGATATTTGTAAGAATGCTGCACGAGTATTTTGCCTTCTTTTTGATAACCCTTCATCTGAGAAGAACCGTTTATACGCCAAATAACATTGAAGCGACAGCTATGCCCAGATGTAACGCTTATCGACGGAAGTAAAGATCACCACTCAACTGCAGGCTAGGGATGATTAGATTAATACGACGGGTGCAACAAGTGGAACAGGAACTGTTTAATTTTTCGGAGCACCTGAGTTCACCCTGGGTGTTTAGTAGGGTTAATTTTATTCGATCTTTAGTTTTATATGTATGTTTTCTAGATCGTTGCTTGTCCTTTTGCAATTTTTGTTTTGTTTCGGCCATTGTGTTTTCTGTTCTTTGATATACGGATTCCGATTACTCCTTTAGTATTTTCAAACTATTCTAACACTCAGCTTAGGAGTTAAATGTAATAGGTTGTGTTTAGCAAAAGGTATCATTCTACATATTTTTAATATTTTCAATGAATTTGTTAATGCTAAAATATATTTGACATTAACGTGGTGATTAAAATCGGATTTTATGTAATTTCTTCTACTCTGAAGGGATCACATACCTTTACCACCAAAGGATATAAATGAAAATAAAATAAGTTCCGTTGGCGTTAAACTACATTCACTTACTCACTTATTGATAATAAAAAAACCTAGATATCAAATTTAGTGCGCATGATACGTTTTTGAAATAACCTTCATCAGGTACGTTCAAATCCGAAAGATTAGAAAGACAAATACATTAAAGATTTTGGAACAATAAAGCTAAACGGCCTAAACAGGATAACAACATCTGGTAAGATCACCGGAGTACCTTTGTAAATCGTTCTGTATTGCATATCAACATGTTGATTATGATTATAACTGGTAACTCAAAATGGTAATTTTCATAGCAAATAATTTACTTAAAGGGGCATTATCTGCCAAATCGTAAATTTGTGCTACACATAAACACTTTCAGATATGATTGATGCCTTAATAAAACGTGTTTCTGTAACTTATAAATGTTATGAAATGTACGCGCATCTGGGAAAAAACGTGCAACTACTCGTGTTTTGAGATCGATCAAGAAATGGACGCCATCTTTAAAATTATCGACATTGTTTACGGAGTTTGTCGAATCGTCATTGAATCACTACAACAATGCACTTATTTCTTGTTTTTTTTTGTGAATCTGCTTTTAGTCGGTGTTAATTACGGACAAAGAACCATGCAAGTTGGCAGTTAATAAGCGACAAAATACAAATTACTCGTTTTTTCCTGTCACTAGTAAGGTCAATTGCATACGGAAAAGGCGAGGTCAAATTATTTGCTTGCAATCAAATAAGTAATTGATGGTATTTTTCGTTCTCAAAAGGCGGAAATTGGTTCGATAAGCTGTTCAATGTGAAATATTTACCTTTATTTCATAATTTTATAGCTATTTACCAGTTTCCAAAGCATATACTTTTCTTGGTCAAAATCGTAGCTAATCAGCCCTTAAAGATACTATGTATGAGGTATAGAATGAAAAATCAACCAAGCGAAACAACCAAGATGAATTATGTATTCATTGTCTAAGCGTAATCATATATACACGTTGATTTAATCATGTAATAGTGAAAACATGAAGCAAATTATTCGACTGGTATGTTTATTTATTTCGTCCTGTGTTTTGATCGTTGTGTATTACAAGTGTAACAACATAGTATATATAAACGTACGTCAGGCAAAAATGGAATGTGAAATCCCCAGCAAGGCATCCTTTTACAGTCAGTCAGGGGAAGACAAAGCATTATATGAACGTTATTTTAAATATCCCGTAAAATGTAATGGAGTAATCGTAGAAATTGGCGCTTCTGGTTATTCGACAAGTATTTCACAATTTTTTGAGGATCATCTGCACTGGGACAGTATAATTATTGAAGCTAACCCTAAACATTTCAGAGCATTGATTAAAAATCGTCTGAAATCTAATAAATATTATGCTGCAATATGCAATACCGAAATGGTTCAATTTATGCGACCGGATCCCGTTGATGGTGCTGCTAGTCATATGCCCGAAAGACACAAGGAAGGAGTGAGACGTTTTTCACTGCCCTGTTCAAGATTTGGGACACTACTAAGGAACGCCACACATATAGATATTTTTGTTTTAGATGTAGACGGTGGTGAATTAGAAGCCCTACAAACAATGGATTGGACTAAAACAGTGGACTACTGGGTAGTCAAGCTAGATGGTACTAACTCTCAAAAGGATCAAGCTGTCCGCAATTTATTGAAATCAAAGGGCTATGTAAAATCAGTGTGGGATATACGATCAGTTTGCAGAAAACGAAAAGATTGTAATTCGAACGAGGTATTTTGTGGACAAAACTGTAACAAGAGAGTCGTTTCATATTCACTATACGGTAATAATCTGCGCTACACAGATGGTGCTATTGCAAATGCTGAACTTATGTTGAAAATATATCCAGAGTGGACAATGTATATTTACTTTGACAATTCAGTGCCATTGAACATAATACAACGACTTACCCAATACAGACACGTACGCTTGTTAGATATGACTGGTAGTCCTATCAAGAACAAAATGTCATGGCGCTTCTTAGTAGCAGCAGATACTGATGTAGAACGATACGTTGTACGAGATATTGACTCGCGTCTGTCTTTGCGTGAAAAAGCAGCAGTAGAGGAGTGGATCGAGTCACAAAAGAAATTTCATGTCATGCGAGACCATCCTTCACACTCTCATTATACTATGAGTGGCGGGATGTGGGGCGGCACACGAGATGCCTTATCGAATATATATTCACTTTTAATACAAAGAACGATGAGTAACGTGTATATCGAGGATATGAATTTCTTAGATTCCGTTGTATGGAATATAGCACGACAGTCCGTTCTACAACATGACTCATTCTCCTGTGGTAAATTCGGTGCCGATCATCCTTTCCCAAGTAAACGTATTGGTTTTGAACATGTAGGAAGTGTTTATATTGATGGAAGAATGCGACAAATAGATGTTGACATTTTGAAAAACGAAACACTGAAATCAAAAAAATGTTAATTTAACTTTCTATGTTTTATATTTATTTTTTAAACAAGGGGTTGAATGTTTTATTTTTATATCTAAAAAATAAATAAAAGTATTCATTACAACATTTAATTATTACATGCTGTTCACTTATACGTTCATTATACACATGAAGAAAGGGGTGAAAATTATGTCGGGAATAATTGTAAAATATCAAGAGCAGCTAGTACATTGTGTAGTGAGGAAATGTAGTATAACAAAATGAAATGTAAATTTCAAAGTTCATGGTATTTAACAAAACGAGAGTGAATGGGAAAATGAGTTACTATGCGGTGTGGTTGCGAGCAACGGAGAGCGTGGATGAATGGCCGCAATCTAAGTGACCTCGCTAAGATAACAATACCGAAGATATGTTCATCGGCCTAGACTTTCCCTTAACGCATTAATGTATACTTGCATGAAAAGAGACGATACGCTGAGGGGCTGGTTCACCTACTTCAAATAAATAATATGTGGGTTTTATGGTTTAGATTTATGCTCTTTAAATCTGCTTTCAACAACATTTCAGATATATGGTGGCGGTCAGTTTCCATGGTGGAGGAAACCACCGACCTGTTGCAAGTCACTGACACACTGTATAACATAATGTTGTATCGAGTACACCTCGCCATGAAGAGAGTTTAATCTCAACTTTAGTGGTGATCGGCACTGATTAAACAGGTAGTTGTAAATTCCACTACAATATAGTCACAGCCACGAAGGTCCATATTAATATGTGCATGAAGTTTCGATAACAAATGACGACTATTTAAGATATAGTTTTAAAATGGTGAAAAGAGCTATAATAAAATGAAGGAATAGTTTGAAGATATCAAATGGGTAATTAGAATCTTGAAAAAGGAAAGACAAAGGCCAACATTAAAGAAAGAGC
>MJUT01064985.1:360205-370964 GCA_002080005.1 Gigantidas platifrons | reverse complement strand
CATTTTGAGGTATTGTTTCCCCAATTGAGAAGATACCATTGGGCAGTGAGCTTGTACCAAACTGAGTCAATTATGTACAGTTGTGCTGACGGGTGGTACATTCACAATGCTCATGGATGTAGACGTAGATAGCGATTTTATCCCCGGTTTGAAAACAAAAACTAAATGTTAGTGGATATTCTTGTTCTTTTTGTAAAGTAATCGTAATATTTGTGTATTCACGTATGCCATAGCTCATGTGAAAAGTTGCCATCACCCTACAATTAGTCCATTTTCAACGTTTCTCCCTCTCGTTTTGTTGTGATTTAGTTTTTTGTAATTGCCGTGTATTGTCACGTGGATAACGCAATATTCATGACGTTACCAGTAATTGGGTGAATAATTCTATTGATGTAACAATGGATATTGAATGAGGTGGTAGTACGAAAAACCAAATTAATAATTTAAGTGATAACTAAATGAGAAATGCTTTTTAAGATGTTTGTTTTCAAGCAACGTTACCATTTCCATGAAGACATACATCTGAAATAACATCAACATCAATGTTTTATGCAGCGCGAATCAATTTTGCTGTTTTTTTTGTATTTATAAGGAATTTTATTTTTCATTTATCGTCAATAAATTCGTCTTCTCTTTCCCGTGTGGGATGCACAGCGCTTTGATATTATTGGAGCTTGTCATGTATAGCAACCCAATGAAACACGTGCCGTTATGCAACTACCAACCAGGTGCACGAGTCATTGGCCGATCGATAGCAGACATTTAATCAAGCTGGAGATAATATCAGTTATCTACATCTTAGCCCGTGGGCATTGAGATAAAACCACGCTAAAGCATTTCTGTATCGCATGTTCTCTATTTATTCCTTTCGCACCCCACAGTAACACCCTTTTGTTATATCCCGCTACTGAGAAGCTAGAGCATTATCAGCTATCTATGTGTCTAACCGTGGCCATTTAGCTTGTTTCAAACAGAGTCACTTATCCACAGTAGTGATGAAGGGTGGTGTAATTTCAAAGCCCAAGGATGTACACGTGGACAACTATCTGATCCCCAGTTTGAAAATAATAACTGAGTTTAAATGGAATTGTATTGTTCTCTTTATAACGTAATCGTATCGTTCTTGCATTTGCGGACAAAAATACCATAGCCGATGTGAAACTTTGGATGCAATTTGACAAAGTGTAGAGAGATTTGGAATCACCCTACAGTTTGTAAATGTTCAATATTTCTCTGTTTTGTTGTGATTTTTTTTTATTATGTGTCGTGTGTTGACACTGTTGAATTTCCCTTTATTGGTCAAACATGTGTTAAAAGGATGAACTATTTTTTACACATATATTGCCAGTGCTGTAATAAATAATGCTCATTTATCATATTTTTTCTTACTGAAAGTTGTCAGACAATTAATTCTTTGGTATAAACATATTTATTGGTATTACTGACATATATAAACAGAACAATAGCAATTATATAATAGGATTCAGAAACAAGCAAATGCTTTTTTTAAATCTGTTTCCTATGAAAAACATACAAATATCACAAACAAATATATATGCATGCTGATTTAAATTTTAAACTTGTGAGAATTATTTATACAAAGAGGAAGAAAAAAAAATGTATGTAAGCATGTAGTTGAAAACTACACAATTTACTTGAAAATAATAATACAAGAGATTGAATAAGATTGAAAAGGTGAAACATATTATTTGAGCATGTCAGTGTGTAAATCTTTTACTTCTTATGATAAAGGTTTGGACTGATTTAAATACTGCCTTGTTTTCTTCATTATTTAGATTAACTGATTAACTGAGCCAAACATAAGCAGATTCAGTGAAATTGTTTCGGGAATGTCCTAAAGTGAGAAGAAAAGTTGCTGTCTTAGAGTCGTGTGATGCAGACAATCTAATAAGAAATGAGATACAGTTTCAGTTATTCCACAGTTGCAATTTGGCGATTCAACAAGGTTTCTAATAAAGAGGTGTGCATTTAAGGCTCTACAATTCATACGTAGTCTCGCATGTAATATCTGACCTAACCTACATCCAACATAATAATGGGCTGGAACTTTAGTGTTTTTAGTGTTGATAAGAGATTTAAATGAATTTAGCGATTCCAAATTACGGGTGGGAAGTGGTAATTCATTCCATGCTTTTACAGTTGAGGGCAGAAAGTATTCAGAATAAAGGCTAGTTCGACAGTTTATATTAACAATATTGTTTATTTGTCTAGTATTATGGGTATGTCGAGTACCTACAGTTTTTGGAATTAATTCAGCTAAATATTGGGGTGTTTTATTGTAATTCATTTTATGAAAGAGAACAAGCTTATGAATATTTCTTCTATCTTTCAGTTTCTCCCATTTTGTTTCTTCATACAAGCTGTCATGTGATGTTAATCTGGTCCCCCGAGTTACTATTCTTGCTGCATCTAATTGAATTAATTCTTTATTTTCTTACCTTCTCATCCTTGTGTAGGAACTTCTGAGTGCAGCCCATAGAATGACCCTCGGGTATCTGGTGTAACAATAAATGGATCTGAATATCTACTTAATCAATATGCAGATTATTCTGCATTGATTTTAAGGGATGACCAACATTCTCTTGGATAAGCCTTTACTATATTCGATTGCTTCTCTCTTTGTGCTTGACTGCGATTAACCTCGATAAATCTGAGGTCATTTGGGATTATTCATGATTAGGCAGTGATACAAAAATGCTACCAGAAAAAAAAACTCCATATAGCTTGGAATACTGCTGGAAAATTTAAACTTTTAGGGATTCATTTAAATCTTTATGAAAAAGAAAAGACAATACGTTTGAAAATGTTAGATAAAAAGTAGAAAAAGGCAAAAAATATCTTAAGCTTATGGAATTACAGGGATTGAACCTATATTGCGCGAATAACAGCTATATAAAATAATAAAACCATTGGCCTTCCCGATTTGGTGCATATTCCCACAGTACTTCCAAACCATCCTGCTCAAGGTATGAAAGAAATATAAGATAGTTTATATGTATTTTGATGGGATGACAACATTTATAGAAATGTTATTATAATTAAGAATCGGGGTTAACATTGCATAGTATTAAATATTTCTGCAAGACACTATACACAATATACATATAAAGTTGAACTTAAATACACAAACGCTACAGTCTTCATTAATAAAAAACAACATGAAATGATACGAGTGGACCACAATTTGCTATTTGCCAAATGACAAATTGAACAGACATTTACTATCATATGACTGGTATGTAGAACCCACCTAGAGTGAAGAAAATCAATAATTGTTGTACAATGTAATTGGATTATTATTTCGGTAAAGGTAGGTTCGTTTAAAATTAGTTTCAGAATATATAGTAATATCATTATTTATTCATTCATAATTTTAACATAAAGTGCTCGCTCGTGTGTATTGCAAGCATTTACTTATTCATATCAGATCATCCACAAACCAATTGTCATCTAATTACATTCGTGATAAATCAGCGGAGAGAAAAGCGACCTGTGTCCCTTAATATTGTTCTGTACAGTAATGAATGCATGCCTATTTGTGTATATATTATACATTTGGCATCCAAACAAAGTGTTTAAGACAATGTTTACATTTGCAGCTAATAAAGAACGGCACAACATATTTCTTTGTGCATCAAACTTCTTGCAATACGATGAAAAAATGTTCAACATTCTTTGTGGAATATCCACAAGAATAAGATCGGTTATGAATCAAATTAGCATGAACTAAATTATTATGTAATGCACTATACAATTATTCCTTATTCTAGTATTCAATATATTTAAATATTGTTGCCAATATTATAATAGGAGGGGTTTTACATTTTTAAAGTGATGCTGTTTAAATTTGTATTTGAAGGATTTCTCAGATCTAATAAATTCCATAACTTGGTCGTCGATGGAAAAATGACTGTTGGGATATCGATAATCTGTTTCTAGTTTGACTAATATTATGGCGATTTCGTATATTATAGTTATTAGTTTCTCCAACACTGAGAGGAATCAAATCACATAAAACCTCAGGAGAATTACCAACAATTAATGTGTTAACCTCTCGCCTAGTGCTAAGCTTCTCCCACCCCGTCTCCCTATATATTTAATCTAAACTTGTGTAGCCTGTGAACCCTGTAACAATACGAGCCACTACCAATCATAGTATTGCTAGTCTATCAGAATTGACATGCCCGCAGGTATCCCTTATCTCAGATATACATTCCAAGATTGGTCTAATAAAAAGTAAAGTAACTTTTTCGGATATTCCCCCTTTCATCTAAATGTAAGATTCATCAATAAATTAATTTGCTTTGAAATTCTCTGAATTAAGGTGTCTGTGTGTTGGTGTCCATTCTCGATCAGGATGAGGTGTACAGTGACTTGCGACAGGTTGGTGGTTTCCTCCGTGTCCTCCGGTTTCCTCCGCCAATAAAACTGACCACCAGCATATAGCTGAACTATTGTTGAAATAGTTGTTAAAAACATTAAAACCAACCATCCAACCAAACCAACTATAAGACACAAAAATATAATGTCTCTATAAACTCATTGATCCCAGGAATATGTCCCTTTGGAAAAAATATAGAGAAACATATGGCGGAGATACAATATTATCTAAAAAAGGAGGGTTTGGAAAGTATTTATGATAATTTAAATCCATCTTGGAGAGACATTCTTCTTAATTTGCCAGAAGACGACGAGGAAAGGAAAGTATTAACATATTGAGTCAACCCATTTCGTTTTATTATAATATTAAAAGAAATGGTAATATTTTTATTATTTGAAATTATTGTTATTATTGTGCATTAATTATCAAAGGCATACATTCGTTTAAAATATATATATATATTTTTGTATTTTATTAAAAGTTGCCAATATTCGATGTTTTATACTAATTGCAGTTGAAATTTTTCATAATACTCCAGCCGCAAGTGATAAAGCTTACCAGTTGCTTGCCCATGGTCGGTGGTTATCTCCGAGTACTCCGGCTTCCTCGACCACTAAAACTGGTCGCCATGATATAGCTTAACTATTTTTGAAAGTGGCGTTAAACACCAAAAATCAATAAATCAATCATACGTATATAACCTAGTATGAAGGACATACGTAGCTGTTTGATTTTCTTCCATCCAGGAAAGTATTCAATGTTTACCGTGCGATTTATGCATAGCTTCATAAATTCATGAATGACCTGCACAGTGACCTCTTTCGGTGAAGGGTTTGCGCATGTGCGAAAATGTTTATTAAAAAAAAGCACATGGCACATAACCAAAACATTGACGGATCTTACACGAAAACGACACAAAACGGATGATTTAGCAAGCTTTGTGTAAAAATTAAAAACAAAGATGTTATACCGACATACTCCATTTTTCAACACGTATACGGTAAGCATAATTTAGTATCTTTCTACGGCCGAATCGTATTTTGACAGTAGTTTTTTAAATATTCTTCTCTTTTTTCAGGAGAAAACGCTAGATGATATCTCTTATAAATTAGAGACTGAAATAATGAACTTCATGCTTGTTTTTTTTTTTTTAAATATTATCAATACAACTCAAGTATTGTCAATAATATGCAATACAATTTGTTTGCAATTTTCCCTTTATCGGATCCCTTTGCATAGTTTGGGTTTGTTTTTATTGATTGCATCACGTATTTCCGATTTTAAATGTCATTCTTAATAAATACCATTATATAATATTAACTGGTTACCCCGGTATCCGATTGCATAGATATATTTCTTAAATTATATTAATAAAACGTAGATCTAACGAATTTACATGAAAAGCATGCTTCCTGGTTATTTATAGCAGTTATTAGTATTCGGCACACTTCGGAAAAGAAACCGACTTATAATTAGGCGTGTTAATGGCGATTCCACGTACAGAAATTCGAATTCTTTCCATTAATTACGACATTATAATATATTTTTTTAACCCTGGCTGCTTGTTCAGAACATTTTATTAGTATAAAACATCGAATATTGGCAACTTTTAATATAAACAAGATAAAATCAATTTGAGCTACAGTATTCCTTTAATGGTATTATCTCTGAAGATAAACATTTTTTGCCATATCAAACATTTCAACACAAGTATATAATAAGTACAAACTTCCACGAAAACTATGCTATTGTAGGTGCCGTCCCAAAGGGATGGAACACATATTGGGAGAGTGCATGATATTAAAAATGACATTGTTGACAGATTAAAACGCGATAATAACAATGCAAATATTCTTATGAATTGCTTTTTGAAGGCGTAAAAGGAAGTCCATTTAGGTAACAAAACAAATGGGCCCAAGAATTAGGAGTACAAATATATGCTTGGATGTATATTCATTCTGACACATGTATAGCTACCAGAAACACTAAACTTGAAAATGTTCCCATGTAATTACCGCTACAAATCGTTTTTTTATATTTTCAAGTGCTGCTTAAAAGAAACAGAACTATGCCCTTTCGGTACACATACTGAAAAAGAGTTTATTGTATCTGTTTTTGGAATGCTTCTACCGTAAAGAAATGGTTTTCATTAGTAAATGTTTTGGAAAATTGTGGTTTTGACATGCAGCATATAAATGCACCTAATATTATATTGCGTATAGGGAATCCTTTAGATTCAGATAACACTAATAATCAAGTAATTTTGATTTTAAAGTATTATTATTATTATTATTATTAATGTAGATGTTTGAGTGATAAACTCAGTATACATGGTGGTCTAAAATACCTGAACTATTGAATTAGAATAAAAAATATAGAGATGCATTTCTTATCCTATACATACAAATAATATACATATTAAAAGTGGTTGCCATTTGAAGCTGTTCTCGGGAATGTTGCATGTCAATACCAATTGCACTATGCCGCATAATTTTTGATTAGTAAAATACACAAATGTTCATATTTTTTGTAACATTTCGGAGAGTCCATGTCCTTATCGGACGTCGTTTGTGGTTGTATAATACGATGGTTACATCAAGATCATCTACGACATAGCGCTTACACATAACATTCCAGTTTCTCTAGAAACAATATGCATTTTTAGAATAAAAAACAATGTTGAAAAGGGGTTGTCGTGATAGTATGTTAGTTGTATTTACTACTATTTGTGCAATCATTTCCTATCACCACCAATGTTTTGAGTTCGGATCCTACTCATGGCAAGGAATACTCGCTGCAACATTATGTGATTCAGTTTGCCAGTAACTTCCGGCAGGTCAGCGGCTTTCAAAGGACACTTCTGATTCGTCCACGAATAAAATTGGGCTGCCACGATATAACTGAAATATTGCTTAAAGTAGGATTAACCACCATAACACTAACCCTAACCCTTTGAACATTGTTATATTTGATTATATATACAACGTAAGATTTCATTGTACGTTGAGAAATTCCTTATCATTAGTAAAGTCAGTATTTGATATAGTAAGTGTTCGTTACCAACATATATTAACCCTGTTATTCTTATTTTGTTGTTAAAATTTCAAGTATGTAATACGTTATTTAGAACTTAATATGTCACTGACACAAATTAAATTATTTTAATGGATTTCTTAAAATGAATAAGTTTAACTTTGATTATTAACACGTTTTCTTACGATTAATATTAAGCTAAGTGACTAGCACATACCTATTGTATACTGTTTCACATCAATAAAGATAAGATACAATGAACATAATGGAGTGTTGCATCCATCGCTGATGGACGTGTAATGCTTTGTGAAAAGACTACAACCTTTGACTTAATGGTGTCAATCACAACACATGTATGTCTTAGTTTGTTATATATGGTGCTTAACGACACTTTCAACAGTATTTTAGTGATATTGTGGCCGTCAGTTTTATAGGTGGGGAAAACCGGAGTACCTGCCGCATCTTACTAATACTTAATTTATAGACATACTACATAGATGTACATTAAAAATACTTGCTCTCGTAGTCAAAATATTTGAAAGCCAGTCATTTTAAATGTTTTAGGAAACACGTAATGCAAATTCCTTGTCGCGGAAATATCCACATTTGTCACATCACTCTGACAACAGACTACCTGTCATTTATATTGAACAATGTTCTTTACTTGCTATGTTTTCACGACCTATTTAATCACACTATTTGAGACAGGGTAATACTATCGTAAGTTAGTCAATTTTGTTTATTAATGGTCTCTTTGAAGACATAAGAAGACCAACTTGTAAAACTAAATATCTGTTTTTTTTCAAAGTCAAAGAAGTAAAGACAATATAATGACTAAAAAAACAAGGAAAAAAACCCCAAAAAATACACTATAACACATTACACATAATACTAATAATCTAGGAACTCTAACCCCACTAAGCGATGCAGCAAATGTAGAGCAAATTGATGAACTAATAAGTGACACTATCTCCACCAACACCCAGAAATCTAACAAATATGCCGTTAAGCTTTTATCACTATCGCATGTCAAAGGGATATGACAAAGTCTTTGCGAACATAAATCAACAGAAGCTGTTACAATTTGTCTTGCTTCAAAGCATGCATCACTAAGTACGGTTATTCACGTTGCTCTTACGCAGTGATTGGTATCATGCTTTGACAAGTTTGCTGCTTTATATATGTTTGTCATCATTATTGCTAAGGTATTTTACCTATCATTTTTTCTCGTACCACTCTCAATCATGATTGAATAAACCTTTCGGCCTTTGCCACAAGGCATCATATTCCTTATGAAATGTAAATGCACATTTTGTGAAGAAAAAACAGAGCAAATATGTGTTCCCGTGGCATACATCCTTGTTTCTTCCGGTTCGTAGGTTTCATTCAGTTACCCCTGGTGATATGTTGTAGCTTCTGATGACACCATGTGTAAATAATGTTTTCATTCGTCATCCGTTGCCACTTCGAAAACGGAGGGTTTCATATTTCTTAAATTTTCCTGTACCCTTCGACAAAAATAAAGCACCACTTTGTTTAGTAGCTCTGACGGTAAATTAGTATTACATCACTGTAAAGTTTTGGTACATCACCCTTTTCGAAGGCTTTCTTATGTCGTATTTGTCCTTTGTCTTCCTGTCGTAGTTTCCCAGACATATATTTGAATGTATTGTTGGCCTCGTGAAATTCGGAACCAGTCATGATGTCAAACATTTTGTTGTTAAAATGGGGTAGGAACTATTGATTGGTGAATGATACATAAACTGCTTCTGTTGTAGTATTATCCGTTATCCGACGGATGTTAATTCTTTCAACAGCTTGTTTAGGTCTGATGCTTCACTGTTCTCGAAGTCTTTGTCATATCCCTTTGACATGCGATAGTGATAAAAGTTTAACGGCATATTTGTTAGATTTCTGGGTGTTGGTGGAGTTAGTGTCACTTATTTGTTCATCAATTTGCTCTACATTTCCCGCACCGTAGCGAACGCCTGTAGCCGTAACGTCTCTAACTGCCATATTTGTTGATTTATGACGTACATGTGATGTCATCAGACCGACAGAACAACCCTGAGAGAATCGAATACAATTTGGCATGAAGGGATACGCCTAGGTAAAAAATGCAAATTCAAAAATGCAAATACCCCGCTGCAGAGGGTAAAAATCTCATTTTTTTGGCAAATACCTCGGAGGTACCAAAATAGTTGAAAATTCACCCTGATCGCGTAATTTGCTTTAAATACACCTGATATGGACAATCAAAACAAAACATTTTTATATAAGGTGTAATTAAATGAAACATATACTGATAATTCCATTATGGCCAAATGAGAAAAAACAACATAAGTAAAGACGAAGTAAGAATAATATTAAAACATACTCTGTATTGGCATTACTATTTGAATAATAGTAAAACAAAAGCAATTCCACGGTGTTAATAATAGCTTATTTATAAGTCTTACTCTTCATTGGATAAAGTGATCCCAAGTAAGACAACGCCACAGGCAAATGCATTATATGTATCTTCCCACATGAGCATCCTCCATTTATTGACGGGGGATACATTTTGATTCATTTGTTTTACATGTTTTTGCAGAACTTACTACATATTAGATACACTGTAGTGGTGTATTAAAACCATTGATAGTATTGATTATATGCCAATATATAGATCATGATTGGAACATACTTAATTATAGCGAGTTGGTAAGTGGTAAAATAATGGTGGTGGTATCAGTTATGGTGCTAACACCACTTATCGTGGCAGCCAGTGTTATTGCTGGAGGAAATCAGATAACCGGAGACAACAACCAACCTGCCGAAAGTCACTGACAAACTTTATCACATAAGGTTATAGTGTAATACAAGTTGGGATAATCAAAATAATGGACAACCTCGGTGTATTAATAGGTAGGGTGCTCGACTGCAGAGCAGTTGATCGTGGATCGATCCCAGGTTCGGTTAGCTCAAACGCACAATTTGACATTCGCTGCAACCACCCCTCTAAACATTCTTAATTAAAGAATATGAAGAATGAGATCAAAGACTGGTTAACTCGGATATCGGATAATGTGCCATCGAAAAGTGTCATGGATTTCTCGGGAGAACTGTTTATATAACTAATTTCGTCACTCACTTTTGAGACATATATTAGAGAAAACCGAAGAGGCAATCATGAATGAACAATCCAAATACCAACATTATGCAGGAGATGCAGAACGGAGACAATAATAACAAAAATTAAACCATGAAATCCACCAAAGCAAGTCGGGAGTTGGAGTCCAAGTATTCATGAATGATATGTAGTCTTTTGGGGGGGGGGGGGGG
>MJUT01064985.1:270930-360195 GCA_002080005.1 Gigantidas platifrons | reverse complement strand
GGGGGGGGGGGGGGGTTCTGACAAGATACCCTCCATGTTGCTCATATGTATGTCCAATGCTTCTGTCGTGTGGGGTTTCTTACTAAGACGTGATCAAACAAATATTTGTTTTATTCTATTGTGCAGCTTGCCATTGTTTCTTCATTCGTTTGGATAATAGTATCACGGATGTAATATGAAATGTAGATATATCATTTAATGTGCATGATGAATTTCTGGACTAACCTGCTTCAGATACGCTGAAAAACGAAAAGCCAAATAATTTAAAAATCTTTGGGATCAGTGAAATGAAATGGTCTGAATCGACTCAATATTACATACATTTAACCTGCTTTGATGAAATATAGTCATTTAATAAATCTATATGGAACGTTCATAATGGGGATATTGAAATATTTCTTTTGTCGTTTTACGTCCTTCGTTCTCAGCTAGTCCTTGCTGTTAATGTCGAGGTGTAGGTAAAGATAAGAAAACAATGTTTAAGCAGTCCACTGTTTTACCAAAATTAACAAAGCGAACAATTACAGCTCACCTCAACTCATTCAAGACACAAAATACCATATTTGTGAAATTCATGTCATATATATAATATATTTTCTCTACTAAGATTGGCTGAAATTATTTGAAGTTCCTAAATAATGCAATTATGGACAAAACTAAGGTTCTCCTCGCCATTAGCCGAGTGTGGCTATCATTTTTAGACACTATGATTTTATTGCTTCTAAAACTTTAGATTATTTGGCTTTCTAATCGTTTGATTTTGAGCGTTCCTGATGAAAGTTTTTCCAAAAACGCGTCGTGCATGCTAATTGTGGTTTCTATGTTCTTTTTTTTTTTTTTTTTTTTTTTTAAACACAAATAATTTTTATTGCACTAAATTGCTGTTAACAATTCACTAGGTATACAGTTTCTATGTTCTTATTGACATAATTATATTTATTGACATGCATACAGGATTATAGCGTTATATCAACAAAGCAATCCCTCCATTGATATTAATACGAGTAAGGCTCCTCGGATTGACATTATTGACCTACGGTTGATAATAATCAAATATAATCGACCGTGGTCACTACAGAAATGTTTGACCTCCTTGAATGAAGCTGAATATTTCAACGACAGGGTTGTGATTGAAGTGTGAATAGACAGGTCAATATATGGAACGATAGATGACAAAACATATCAAGTAGCAACACATTTTAAGTTTGATAAAGGAGATAAAAGTGAAATGAATCATACAGACCATCTCGGACAGTAAGGTCATTGGATGGGTCTGTGGCCGCATAGAGAAGACGTTAAAGAAATAGCAGTCAGTTTTGAAGATGATGTCACTGTTTCACCTTTCTTCTATCGTTATTTGAAAGTTGTTCACGCTAAATATGATTCATCATCGCATATTAACAGCTTTGCTATGCAATGCAGTCCAATATACAACGGAGGTTCAGGACCACTACATGCACCAGATGATAACATAGTATTTAAATAGCCTATTCTAGGAACATGTGGGTTTTCTCCTAATAAGATAAATTGGTTATTTTTTAACATGGTAGAAAACGGCTTCTATAGACAAAAGGTTTACCCCTTTGGTACCAGGTATGGGACCTTCAAAACGGTATAAAAACACGTGACCTCTAGGAGAACTCAATCCATGTAGGAAATGTGGAATATATATTACGCATGGCGTCACAAGGAACGAACACTCTACCCTAACTTACTTAAATGTGATGGTATGACTTGAAATTTGAAAGAGATCGGATTGCATTTTAAGGGAAATATTGAAATAACAGATCAACTGGTTTCCTATTGGGATAAACGGTTAGACAATCTTCCTAATAATCCAGTTGAAATTGATATGTAAGGAAAGGTTAGGAATAATGTTGTTTATCCCTCTAGTGCCCGCGTAGCATATTTTCTACATGAAGTTCTTGGGGCTACCAACAGTAAAAAATATTTGTCTTGTGTGTTTTCCCAGTGTTGAATGTCTGCTACATTGCAAAGTTATTTTTATATATAAAAATACAGTCATCGTAACATTTTGTGGTTATCTCATTTTCTCTCGAAAATGTCAACCTCCGTGAAATATGAGTAGTGAAAATATCACTGGTGTGAAAATAAAATTATCTGATCATACAGATAATAACAGATTCAGAATATGGTTTTTTAAATAAAGTTTGGATAACATATTAAATTTATTATAATATAACAGACGAATTTGTTTCTGAATTCAAGGAATTTAACATTAAAGTAGAATGTAGCAAATATGCTACATTGGTAATTCGGAAAATATCAAAGAGAGATAATTTAGAAAAAAAGAAATAAAAAAAAGGCAGATAACAGTATTAACTCCACATTACACACCAGAAAATCCAAATACACTGATTCCATAGCCACTACGAATCTACCCACCCACCAAACAAGTCGGATATAAATGTATACACATAAAGTCGAGACAACCTGACGTGGTACACGCACTTCACACAAAAATGAAGTGGTAGTATAGGGTTAAACCAGTTTTAATGACACACAAATCTCCCGTTCGTTATATCAACCAAATGCTTAAATAAAAATACACGCAATAAAAAAAACCTGCATATTACAAATGGCACTGTGCAATGCTCCAGATAAATTAAGCAAATGAAGCTTCACTGATGATGTATGTGCTTTTGCAAGTGAAATAGCAGATGGATTAGTGGAAATAAAAGCACCAACAGGACGACCCATGAAAAAACCAGTAGATATTGTTAAAAAGGATGGAACAAACCACCATCCGATATGGGATGAGAAAAGACAGAGATGTTAATTATTTGGTTACGATGAATTTTCATATGTAAGAAGAGTTTGAAGATACCAAAGGGGTAATCCGAATCTGTATATCTAAGAAGAACAGACAACACAATGGCCACAAGAAAAAGTACAAACAATGACCTACAAAACATACATACAAAGCTAAAGATTGAATAACATGAACCCCACTAAAAACCGGAGGTGAACTCAGGTGCTCCGGAAGGGTAGGCAGTTCCGTCTCAAAATGCTTTCGATGTCACATGCACTTGTGTTTTAGCAAGGACAAAAATGTTTTTTTTTTGCATTCTGCATTTAATTCAATATCCATGTGAACTGTATGTATGTGCCCGTCAAATAACACTTTGATGCAATATGTTTAAATAATACAAACCAGAAAAACAAAATTTTACAAAGTACTGGCCAATAGACAATCATCAGTTTAGAAATCCAACTGCACCAATTCTGATATTTAGTATACATTTGTGAAGCTTAACATATTTTATTGTTCATTGTTTGCATGTTTCCTGTTATGCACTTTGTTGCTGAATTAAATTAGCTTTGTTTTAAACAGTATTCCTAAATAATTAGTTATGTAGCTCATTTGATACATCATATCTTGATTCCCGGCGTAGCAGATATGCTACATTTTATATTTTCCGGAAAACGAGTGAAAAACCTAACACAAGCCCTGATTTGTATTAGACATATCCCAAATACATACTTTTATTCAATAACATATTTTTTCTTAACATTGATAGGGGGTTGGGCATTAGAGGGTTAAGCATTTGTAGGGGCCGTCATGGTCGTGATCCTATGGCAATTTGATTTATACCTACCTTGCAATAAGTGCTTATCACCATTAACGTTGTGAGTTCGAACACCCGCTCAGGCGAGGTGTACTTGATACAAAATTCTGTGATGAAGTTACTTGTCGCATGTCGGTGATTTTCCTACACCAATAATTCTGACCACCGCCATAGATAGATAAACCAAAGTGATCTCTAACACATTTCTAAATCCAATTTAATTATGCTTTATCGTTCAATAAAACAATGGGATCAGACACAAGTTTGTATAACAGTAGACCATATTCTCCTCCATATGCATGTACTATTTTGTGTAGTGCTGTAGAAACCTAACAAAACTTTTTTTTTAATTTAATATTCACTTTTTTATGCATTCAGGTTGTGTCATTTTCTATGATTTCATTTGCATAAGAAAGCCTTTTTAGCTCACATTACCCGAAGGGTCATGTGAGTTATTGCCATCACTTGGCGACCGTCGTCGACCGTCGTCCGTCGTACGTCGTACGTCGTAAACTTTTTCAAAAAGCTTCTCCTCTGAAACTACCAGACCAATTGAAACCAAACTTTGTCTGAATCATCACTATGGTGTCTAGTTTCAAAATTTTATCCGGTGAAGCCGTGCACCAATCAACATGGCCGATGTTACTAAAAATAGAACATATGGAAAAAATGCGCGCTTTGGTAATAACTCAAAAACCATTAATAATATGAGAAATCGGACCTGGATACAAATGATCAGCACGATAAGATCTACCTACCCTGCAATTATGAAGAAAATCTGATTACCCATCTTGGAGTTATTGCCCTTTGTTCATCAAATTTTCAAAATTTTAATACTTTTCGTTTTTTATTTCAAATCTATAAGAGATAGATGGTAAGTTTAACAGCAAAAATGTGCAGCATATCAAGGTCTACTCACCCTGCAATTGTGAAAAAAATCTGATTACCCATGTTGGAGTTATTGCCCTTTTTCATAAAATTTTCAAAATTTTAATACTTTTTGTTTTTAACTTAAAAAAACTATAAGAGATAGATGATAAGTTTGAATTGCAAACATGTTCAGCTTGATAATATCTACCAACCTTGCAATTGTGAATAACATCTGATAACCCATCGTGGAGTTATTGGCCTTTTTTCATCATTTTTTTTTAAATTGTAATACTTTTCATTTTTTATTTCAAAACCTATAAGAGTTATATGATAAGTTGAAATGCTAAAATGTTCAACATGTCAAGATATAACTACCCTGCAATTGTGAAGAAAATCTAATAACCCATCTTGGAGTTATTGTCCTTTTTTCATCAAACTTTTAAAAAATTAATACTTTTTGTTCTTTATTTCAATGACTATATGAGATAGATGATAAGTTTAAACTGCATAAATGTGCAGCATTTCAAGGTGAGCCTACCCTGCAATTGTTAAAAAAATCTGATTATCCGTCTTGGAGTTATTGCCCTTTGTTCATCAAATTTGTAAAATTTTAATACTTTTCGTCTTATATTTCGAAAACTATAAGAGATAAAGGTTATGTTTAAATTGCAAAAAAATGCAGCATGTCAAGATCTACAAAACATTTCCCCACAGTTGAAAATGTGTGACAACTGTGTGAAGATTTATTCCTGTTGAAATGCATTATTTTGTTGACTCACTGCTTTCGGTTACTCAAATAATCAAAGGGAAGCAACTCTATTACATGATGTGAAGTAGCAAAAGCTAAATTTTGAGAATCATTGACATATATGTTTGCTTAACAACAATTTGTATTACTTACATTAAAGGGGGAACCCCTGCCCAATTTTTTTTGGAGAACTGGTCTGCAATGACGAGGACTACATTTGCTATTTTTTTTTACCAAAGTTATCAAGAAGAGTTTGAAGATACCGAAACCCAACATTTGTATTTGCCATTCTGAAAGCTCTCTTATTGTGTTAAAAGACATTATATGAGAATGAATAACATTTTTGTTTCTGAAAAACAGGACCAAACTGCATAAATAAACTGGTGGGTGTTTCGGCCTTAGCTTAGCCTCTAGTTTATCAACTGGTTTATTTCCCCACATGAAGATTCAATGTAAGTACATACGTATTATTGCTTAATATTTCTTAAAGAAAATGAGGAGGACGAATATCTGTGTCACAAATGACTACATATGTGTTCCGATTGTTGACATCATCATCCAGTTTATTTCCTCAATTATGACTTATCACCGGATTTGCAACAAGAGTAAATATATTATTGGTCATCGCTTTCGTTTTAATGATACATTTGTGTTCACATTGTTTAGTGAAAGGACGTGGTGCAACAAACTCGGCTAGAAGAAGGGGACACAATGGCTTGTTCCAACCATCAAAGTCACAACACAAGGTACATTGTTCTCCTCATTTTAGGCGATACTATGGAAGTATTTCTTGTACAAATCGGATTCTGTAAAAGAAAACATATTTGTCGGGATACTCAGTATTACAACTACCCGTGCTGCAATAGGAGCAGTTTAGAAATACCAAAGGGGTAATCATAATTTTGATATTTTTTTATTGAAATGTACAGTTCCTAAATATTGTAATTATTAATAAAACGAAAGTTGTCCTCCCTCAGGAATATGTGATCGTTGCCGATTTTGGCTATTCTGTTTTATGCCTTTTGGTTTTATTGCTCCCAAAACTTTAAATTATTTGGCTTTCTAATCTTCGGATTTGAACGTTCCTGATGATGGTTAATCCAGAAACGTGTGCACTAAGCTTGATCTCTACGTTTTATTGAAAGTGACGTTAAACACCATACCGCTAGTCCTAACTTACAATTAATCTTGCAAAGTTGCATACACATACAATTTGTGACTTTACAATAGTCATACAAATTATAAAGTCTAATAACGTAAAACGTGAATTTATTCTATGGTAAAATTGTAATTATTTGAAATTTTTTAAAATAATTAATATGATTTTAAAGATTTTTAAGTTCAAAACAACATATTACATTCTGAATATTTGATAACAAAGTAAAATTAATAGAGAAGACATAATTTGTAACAAAAGCGTTGATCGAGACTTTCCCAAAAGTGTTTCCCAGGTTTGTCGGCTATGCACATCTCTGTGTAACTTCCACTTCTCAAATTACAACGAATTTTGTCCTTGTGACGTAGGTGAATCCACAAAAGGTAATTACTGTAAGAAATGCTTTGTGTTTTATAGATAGTTGTTCACAAACTTATCCAACCGTATATATATCCATGACAAAGTTAGATATGTTTTTAACGGGTCAATATGTGTGTTGATCCACAGGGTTGCTATAGAGTGATGTTTCATTCTACGGGGAGACACAAGTATATACAGTAAGTAAATAAGTAAATAATACCATTATACGACAGACAATGAAGCAAAACAAAGGTAAATATGATACCAGTGGTGGACACAAAGTTTTGAGGTACCATATTAAATACATTGTAGTTCACACATCAATGTTCTGTGTGGTTGTATTACAAATTCACACTTACCTAGAATCGGTTATCCTGTGAAGTTTTATATATAATGACATATATCAACTAACCTTATCGGTGTTATAGTAGTTAGCGTGCTCTTCTCGAATTCCAGTTGAATCAACAAAATTATATTACATTGGTGGTGATGTTGTAATGATGTTCAACGCCGATTTCAACAATATTTTAGTTATATCGTGGCGGTCAGTTTTATTGAAGGAGGAAACCGTAGGACACGATGAATACCACCGACCTGTCGCAAGACACTGACACGCTTTATTATATAATGTTGTATCGTGTAAACCTCACCATGAACAGGGTTTAAACTCACAACTTTAGTGGTGATAGTCATTGATTGTATACGATCACGGCCACGACGGTACATAGTCATATACCTGGTTACCTGTGACATATAACGTATCGGTTAACCTATTCCTATACCTGGTCATCTGTGACAGATAAAGTATCGGTTAACCTAGTCATATCCCTAGTCATCTGTGACACATACAATATCTGTTAACCAAGTGATATAACTTTTCATCTGTGACAGATAAAGTATCGAATAACCTAGTCATATTCCTTGATATATGTGACAGATGAAGTATCGATTAACCTGGTCCCATAACTGGTCATCTGTGCGAGAAAAGTATCGGTTAAAATAGTGATATTCCTTGTCATCTGTGACACAATAAGTATCGATTTATCTAGTCCTATACCTGGTCATACGTGACAGAAAATGTATCAGTTAACCTAGTCCTATACATGGTCATCTGTGACAGATAAAGTATCGGATAACCTAGTCATATCCCTTGTCATCTGTGACATATATAGTATCAGTTAACCTAGTGATATACCTGGTAATCTGTGACACATAAAGTATCGGTTAAGCTAGTGATGTACATGTTCATCTGTGCCAGATACAGTATCGGTTACAAAAATGAAACCTAGTCCTATACCTGGTAATCTGTGACAGATAAAGTACCGGTTAACCTGGTCATGTCCATGGTCAGATGTGACAGCTAAACTATCGGTTAGCCGAGTCATATACCTGGTCACCTGTGACATTTAAAATATCGGGTAATCTAGTGATATACCTTGTCATCTGTGACAGATGAAGTATCGGTTAACAC
The DNA here is from genome assembly GCA_002080005.1 of Gigantidas platifrons. Classification (NCBI taxonomy): domain Eukaryota; kingdom Metazoa; phylum Mollusca; class Bivalvia; order Mytilida; family Modiolidae; genus Gigantidas; species Gigantidas platifrons. The sequence continues at coordinate 352,000 of MJUT01064985.1, read as the reverse complement.
AGTCATATACATAATCATCTGTGACAGATAAAGTTTCGATTAACCTAGTCCTCTACCTGGTCATATGTGACAGATAAAGCATCAGTTAACCTAGTCATATACCTGGTCATCTGTGACAGATAAAGTATCGGTTAACCTAGTCATATCCCTGGTCATATGTGACAGATAAAGTTTCCGTTAACTTAGTCATATACCTGGTCATCTGTGACAGATAAAGTATCGGTTAACCTAGTCATATACTTGGTCACCTGTGACATATAAAGTATCGGTTAACCTAGTCATATCCCTGGTCATTTGTGACAGATAAAGTTTCGGTTAACTTAGTCATATACCTGGTCATCTGTGACAGATAAAGTATCGGTTAACCTAGTCATATACCTGGTCACCTGTGACATATAAAGTATCAGTTAACCTAGTCCTTATACATGGTCATCAATGACAGATAAAGTATCGGATAACCTAGTCCTGTTCCTTGTCATCTGTGACAGATATAATATTGGTTAACCAGTGCTATACCAGGACATATGTGAGAGATAAAGTATGGGTTAACCTAGTCCTAAACATGGTCATCAGTGACAGAAATAATATCGATTAACCTAGTCCTATAAATGGTGATCTTTGACAGATAAAGTATCGGTTAACCTTGTTATATACCTGGTCATCTGTGATAGATAAATAATCGGTTAAAAGAATCATATACCTGGTCATCTGTGACAGATACAATATCGGTTTACCTAGTGCTATACATGGACATCTTTGAGAGATAAAGTAAGGGTTAACCAAGTCCTAAAAATGGTCATCAGTGACAGATAAAATATCGGATAACCTCGACATATAACTGGTCATCTTTGACATATAAAGTATCGGATAACCTAGTCCTATACCTGGTCATCTTTGACAGATAAAGTATCGGTTAACTTTGTTATATACCTAGTCATCTGTGATAGATAAGGTATCGGTTAAACTAATCATATACCAGGTCATCTGTTACAGATAAAGTAACGATTATCCTAGCCATATACCTGGTCATCTGTGACAGGTAAACTATGCGTTAACCTAGTTTTATAAATGGTCATCTGTGACAGATAAAGTATCGGATAACCTAGCCCTTCACCTGATCATCTGTGACAGATAACATATATGTTAACCTGGTTATATACATGGTCAGCTGTGACATACAAAGTAACGGTTAACCTAACGATACAACTGGTCATCTGTGACAGACACAGTATCGGTTAGCCTAGTGATATTCCTGGTCATATGTGACAGATAAAGTATCGGTTGAACCTAGTATTATACCTGGTCATAGGTAAAATATCAGTTAACCTATTCCTATACCTGGTCATATGTGACATACATAGTATCGGGTACCCTAGTGATAAGCCTGGTGATCTATGAAAGATAAGGTATCGGTTAACCTAGTAATATACTTGGTCATCTCTGACATATAAAGTATCGATTAACCTAGTGATATACCTGGTCATATGGGACAGATAAAGTACCGGTTAACCTAGTCATATCCATGGTCAGATGTGACAGATCAAGTATCGGTTATCCTAGGCATTTACCTGTCCACCTGTGACAAAACGTATCGGTTGACCCAGTCCTATACCTGGTCTTCTGTGACAGATACAGTATTGGATAACCTAGTCATATTCCTGGTCATCTGTGACAGATAAAGTATCGGTTAGCTAAGTCATATACCTGGGCATATGTGACAGATAAAATATCGGTATACCTAGTCATATACCTGGTCATCTGTCAGAGAAAAGTATCGGTTAACCTATTTATATTCCTGGTCATCTGTGACAGATTAAGTATCGATTAACCTAGTCCTATGCCTGGTCACAGGTGACAGATAAAGTATCAGTTAACCTAGTCCTATATCTGGTCATATGTGACAGATAAAGTATCGGGTGACCTATTCATATCACTGGTCATCTTTGACATATATAGTATCGATTAACATATTGTAATACCTGGTAATCTATGAAAGATTAAGCATCGTTTAAACTAGTGATATACCTGGTCATCTGTGACAGATAAAGTATCGGTTAACCAAGTTCTATATCCAGTCATATGTGACGGATAAAGTACCGGTTAACCTAGTCATATCCATGGTCATATGTGATAGATAAAGTATCGGTTAAATTAGTCATATACCTGGTCATTTGTGACAGATAAAGTATTGGTTAACCTAGTCACATACCGGGTCACCTGTGACATACGTATCGGTTAACCCAGTCATATACCTGTGACAGATAAAGAATTGAATAACATAGTCATTTCCCTGGACATACAGAGCATCGGTTAGCCTAGTCATATAAATAATCATCTTTGAAAGATAAAGTATCAGTTAACCAAATCATATCCCTGTTCATATGTGACAGATAAAGTATCGGTTAACCTAGTCATATGGAAAATCATATGTGACAGATAAAGTATCGGTTAGCTAAGTCATATACCTGGTCATACGTGACAGATAAAGCATCGGCCAACCTAGTCATATACCTGGTCATCTTTGACATATAAATTATCGGTTAACCTAGTCTATTTACATAATCATCTGTGACAAATAAAGTTTCGGTTAACCTAGTGATATACCTGGTCATCTGTGAGAGATAAAGTATCGGTTAAGCTAGTGATATATCTGGTAATACGTGAATGATAAAGTATCGGTTTACCTAATGATATACCTGGTTATCTGTGGCAGATAAAGTATCGGTTAACCTAGTCATATACCTGGTCATATGTGACAGATAACGTATTTTATAAGCTAGTCCTATAACTTGTCATCTGTGACAGATAAAGTATCGGTTAACAGAGTCCTATTCCTGGTCATCTGTGACAGATAAAGCATCGGTTAATCAAGTCATATACCTGGTCATCTGTGACAGATAAAGTATCGGATAACCTAGTTCTATACCTGGTCATTTGTGACAGATAATGTAGGCTAACCTAGTAATATACCTGATCTTCTGTGACAGATAAGTAACGTTTAACCCTGTATTATACCTGGTCATCTGTGACAGTTAATGTATCCGTTAACCTATTCCTGTTCCTGGTTATCTGTGACAGATAAAGTATCGGTTAACCGAGTTATATACCTGGTCATATGTGATAGATAAAGTATCGGTTAACCTAGTCATATACCTTGTCCTCTGTGACAGATAAAGTAATGGTTAACCTAGTCATATACCTGGTCATATATGACAGATAAAGTAACGTTTATCCTAGTCCTATACCTGGTCATCTGTGACATATAAAGTATATGTTAACCTAGTCTGTATACATGGTCATCAGTGACAGATAAAGTATCGGTTAACCAGTGCTATACCTGGACATCTGTGAGAGATAAATTATGGGTTAGCCTAGTCCTAAACATAGTCATCAGTGACAGATACAATATCGATTTACCTAGTGCTATACCTGGTCATCTTTGATAGATAAAGTATCGGTTAAACTAATCATATACCTGGTCATCTGTGACATATACAATATCGGTTGACATAGTGCTATACCTGGACATCTGTGGGAGATAAAGTATGGGTTAACATAGTCATAAACATGGTCATCAGTGACATATACAATATCGGTTAACCTAGTGTTATACCTCGACATCTGTGAGAGTTAAATATCGGTTAGCCTAGTCCTATAACTGGTCATCTATGACATATAAAGTATCGGATAACCTAGTCCTATACCTGGTCATCTTTGACAGATAAAGTATCGTTAACCTTGTTATATACCTGGTCATATGTGATAGATAAAGTATCGGTTAAACTAATCATATACCTGGTCATCTGTTACAGATAAACTATGCGCTAACCTAGTTTTATAAATGGACATCTCTGACAGATAAAGTATCGGATAACCTAGTCATATCCCTGGTCATCTGTGACAGATAAAGCATTGGTTAACTTAGTCATATAAATAATAATCTTTGACAGATAAAGTATCAGTTAAACTAGTCATATACCTGGCCATCTGTGACATATAAATTAGCGATTAGCCTAGTCATATTTCTGGTCATCTGTGCCAGAAAAAGTATCGGTTAGCATAGATATATACCTGGTCATCTGTTACAGATTAAGTATCGATTAACCTAGTCCTATACCTGGTCATAGGTGACAGATAAAGTATCGGATAACCTAGTCATATCACTGGTCATCTGTGACATATATAGTATCGATTAACATATTGATATACCTGGTATTCTATGAAAGATAAAACATCGTTTGACCTAGTGATATACCTGGTCATCTGTGACATATAAAGTATCGGTTAACCTAGTAATATATCTGGTGATCTGTGACAGATAAAGTATCATATAACCTAATTATATAACTGGTAATCTGTGACAGATAAAGTATCGGTTAAATTAGTCATATACCTGGTCACCTGTGACAGATAAAGTATCGGTTAACCTAGTGATATATCTGGTGATCTGTGACAGATAAAGTATCATATAACCTAATTATATAACTGGTAATCTGTGACAGATAAAGTATCGGTTAAATTAGTCATATACCTGGTCATCTGTGACAGATAAAGTATTGAAGAACATAGTCATATCCCTGGTCATCTGTGACATATATAGCATCGGTTAACCTAGTCATATAAATAATCATCTTTGACAGATAAAGTATCAGTTAACCTAGTCATATACTTGGCGATGTGTGAAAGATAAAGTAGCGGTTAACCTAGTCATATATCTGTTCATCAGTGACAGATAAAGTATCGCTTAACCAAATCATATACCTGGACATATGTGACAGATACAATATCGGTTAACCTAGTAATATACCTGAATATATGTAACAGATAAAGTATCGGTTAACTAAGTCATATACCTGGTCATCTGTGACAGATAAACTATGCGTTAACCTAGTTTTATAAATGGTCATCTGTGACAGATAAAGTAGCGGATAACCTAGTCCTATACCTAATAATCTGTGATAGACAAAGCATCGGTTAACCTGGTCATATACCTTGTCAGCTGTGACATATAAAGTAACACTTAACCTAATGATACAACTGGTCATCTGTGACAGACAGAGTATCGGTTAGCCTAGTGATATACCTGGTCATATGTGGCAGGAAAAGTATCGGTTGAACCTAATCCTATACCTGGTTATAGGTGACAGATAAAGTATCAGTTAACCTAGTCATATACCTGGTCATCTGTGACAGATAAAGTACCGGATAACCTAGTCATATCTATGGTTATCTGTGACATATATAGTATCGGTTAACCTAGTGATACACCTGGTGATATATCAAAGATAAGGTATCGGTTAACCTTGTGATATGCCTGGTCGTCTGTGAAATATAAACTATAGGTTAACTTAGTGATATACCTGGTCATTTGTGACAGATAAAGTGTCATATAACCTAATCCTATACCTGGTAATCTGTGACAGATGAAGTATCGGTTAAGAAAGTCCTATACCTGGTTATAGGTGACAGATAAAGTAGCAGTTAACCTAGTCCTATACCTGGTCATATGTGACAAATAAAATATCGGATAACCTAGTCATATCGCTGGTCATCTGTGACATATTGAAATACCTGGGAATCTATGAAAGATAAAGCCTCGTTTAACATAGTGATATACCTGGTTATCTTTGACATATAAAGTATCGGTTAACCTAGATATATACCTGGTCATCTGTGGCAGATAGAGTATCAGTTAACCTAGTCATATACCTGGTCACCTGTGATATAGCGTATCGGTTAACCCAGTCCTATACCTGAGACAGATAAAGTATTGAATAACATAGTCATATCCCTGGTCATCTGAGACAGATAAAGCATCGGTTAAACTAGTCATATAAATAATCATCTTTGAAGGATAAAGTATCAGTTAACCAAATCATATACCTGGTCATATGTGACAGATAAACTATCCGTTAACCTAGTAATATAGCTGGTTATATGTGACAGATAAAGTATCAGTTAACCTAGTCATATACAAATTCATATGTGACAGATACAGTATCGGTTAGCTAAGTAATATACCTGGTCATATGTGACAGATAAAGTATCGGTCAACCTAGTCATATACCTGGTCATCTTTGACATATAAATTATTGATTAATCTAGTCTATTACATAATCATCTGTAACAAATAAAATTTCTGTTAACCTAGTGATATACCTGGTTATCCGTGGCAGATAAAGTAGCGGTTAACCTAGTCATATACCTGGTCATATGTGACAGATAAAGTATTTTATAAGCTAGTTCTATAACTGGTCATCTGTGAGAGATAAAGTATCGGATAACCTAGTCATATCGGTTGTCATCTGTGACATATATAGTATCGATTAACCTAGTGATATACCTGGTCATCTGTGACAGATAAAGTATCATATAACCTAATCCTATACCTGGTCACCTGTGACAGATGAAGTATCGGTTAGCAAAGTCCTATACCTGGTCATAGGTGACAGATAAAGTATCAGTTAACATAGTCCTATTCCTGGTCATATGTGACAGATAAAGTATCGGATAACCTAGTCATATTGCTGGTCATTTGTGACATATATAGTATCGGTTAGCATATTGAAATACCTGGTAATCTATGAAAAATACAGCATCGTTTAACATAGTGATATACCTGGTCATCTGTGACATATAAAGTTTCGGTTAACCTAGTGATATCCCTGGTCATCTGTGACAGATAAAGTATCATATAACCTAATCATATACCTTGTCATCTCTGACAGATAAAGTATCATATAACCTAATCTTATACCTGGTAATCTGTGACAGATAAAGTATCGGTTAACCAAGTTCTATATCCGGTCATATGTGACGGATAAAGTACCGGTTAACCTAGACATATCCATGGTCAGATGTGATAGATAAATTATCGGTTAAATTAATCATACCCCTGGTCATCTGTGACAGACAGATTATCGGTTAACCTAGTCATATAACTGGTCACTTGTGACATAATGTATCGCTTAACGCAGTCCTATACCTGTGACAGATAAAGTATTGAATAACCTAGTCATATCCCTGCTCATCTGAGACAGATAAAGCATCGGTTAACCTAGTCATATAAATAATCATCTTTGAAAGATAAAGTATCAGTTAACCAAATCATATACCTGGTCATATGTGACTGATAAACTCTTGGTTAAACTAGTAATATACCTGGATATATGTGACAGATAAAGTATCGGTTAACATAGTCATATACAAAATCATATGTGACAGATAAAGTATTGGTTAGCTAAGTCATATACCTAATTATGTGACAGATAAAGTATCGGTCAACCTAGTCATATACCTGGCCATCTTTCACATATAAATTATCGGTTAATCTAGTCTATTACATAATCATCTGTGACAGATAAAGTTTCGGTTAACCTAGTGATATACCTGGTCATCTGTGAGAGATAAAGTATCGGTTAACCTATCTGGTAATACGTGAAAGATAAAGTATCGGTTTCCCTAATGATATACCTGGTTATCTGTGGCAGATAAAGTATCGGTTAACCTAGTAATATACCAGGTCATCTGTGACAGATATAATATCATTTAACCAGTGCTATACCTGGACATCTGTGAGAGATAAAGTATGGGTTAGCCTAGTCCTAAGCATGGTCATCAGTGACAGATACAATATCGATTTACCTAGCCCTATACCTGGTCATCTCTGACAGATAAAGTATCGGTTAACCTAGTGCTATACCTGGACATCTGTGAGAGATAAAGTATGGGTTAACCTAGTCCTAAACATGGTCACCAGTGACATATACAATATCAGTTAACATAGTGCTATAGCTGGACATTTGTGAGAGATAAAATATCGGTTAGCCTAGTCCTATAACTGGTCATCTTTGGCATATAAAGTATCGGATAACCTAGTCCTATACCTGGTCATCTTTGACAGATGAAGTATCGATTAAACTAATCATATACCTGGTCATCTGTGACAGATACAGTAGCGGTTAACCTAGTCATATCCCTGGTCATCTGTGACAGATAAATCATTTGTTAACTTAGTCATATAAATAATAATCTTTGACAGATAAATTATCATTTAACATAGTCATATACCTGGCCATCTGTGATATATCAATTAACGATTAACCTAGTCATATATCTGGTCATCTGTGGCAGATAAAGTATCGGTTAGCTAAGTCATATACCTGGTCATATGTGACAGATAAAGTATCGGTTAACCTAGTTATATACCTGGTCATCTGTGAGAGAAAAGTATCGGTTAACATAGTGATATACCTGGTCATCTGTGACAGATTAAGTATCGATTAACCTAGTCCTATACCTGGTCATAGGTGACAGATATAGTATCAGTTAATATAGTCCTATGCCTGGTCATATGTGACAGATACAGTATCGGATAACCTAGTCATATCGCTGTTCATCTGTGACATATATAGTATCGATTAACATATTGAAATACCTGGTAATCTATGAAAGATAAATCATCGTTTAACCTAGTGATATACCTGGTCATCTTTGACATATAAAGTATTGGTTAACCTAGTGATATACCTAGTCATCTGTGACAGATAAAGTATCGGTTAACATAGTGATATACCTGGTCATCTGTGACATATAAAGTATCAAATAACCTAATCATATAACTGGTCATCTGTGACAGATAAAGTATCGGTAAACCAAGTCCTGTATCCGGTCATCTGTGACGGATAAAGTACCGGTTAACCTTGTCATATCCATGGTCAGATGTGATAGATAAAGTATCGGTTAAATTAGTCAAATTCCCGGTCATCTGTGACATATAAAGTATCGGTTAAGCTAGTCATATACCTGGTCACCTGTGACATAGCGTATCGGTTAACCTAGTCATATCCCTGGTCATCTGTGACATGCAAAGCATCGGTTAACCTAGTCATATCAATAATAATCTTTGACAGATAAAGTATCAGTTAATCTAGTCATATAACTGGCCATCTGTGAGAGATAAAGTAGCGGTTAACCTAGTCATATATCTGTTCATCTGTCACAGATAAAGTATCGCTTAACCAAATCATATACCTGGTCATATGTGACAGATAAAATATCGGTTAACCTAGTTATATACCTGGTCATCTGTGATAGACAAAGCATCGGTTAACCTAGTCATATACCTGGTCACCTGTGACCTATAAAGTAACGCTTAACCTAATGATACAACTGGTTATCTTTGACAGACAAAGTATATGTTAGCCTAGTGATATACCTGGTCATATGTGACAGAAAAAGTATCGTTGAACCTACTCCTATACCTGGTCATACGTGACAGATAAAGTATCAGTTAACCTATTTCTATACCTGGTCATCTGTGACAGATAAAGTACCGGATAACCTAGTCATATCTCTGGTCATCTGTGACATATATAGTATCGGTTAACCTAGTGATATACCTGGTGATATATGAATGATAAGGTATCGGCTTACCTAGTGATATGTCTGGTCATCTGTGAAATATAAACTATCGGTTAACCAAGTGATATACCTGGACATCTGTGACAGATGAAGTATCGGTTAACAAAGTCCTATACCTGGTCATCTGTGACAGATAAAGTACCGGTTAACATAGCCATATGCATGGTCAGATGTGACAGATAAAGTATCGTTTAATTAGCCATATACCTGGTCATCTATGACAGATAAAGTATCGGTTAACCTAGTCATATACCTGGTCACCTGTGACATAGCCTATCGGTTAACCCAGTCCTATACCTGGTCATCCCTGAAAGATAAAGTATTGGATAACCTAGTCATATCCCTCGCCATCTGTGACAGATAAAGCATCGGTTAACTTATGCATATAAATAATCATCTTTGACAGATAAAGTATCAGTTAACCTAGTCATATACCTGGCCATCTGTGACATATAAAGTAGCGATTGTCCTAGTCATATATCTGGTCATCTTTGACAGAAAAAACATCGGTTAGCTAAATCATATACCTGATCATATGTGACAGATAAAGTATCGGTTAATCTAGTCATATCGCTGGTTATCTGTGACATATATAGCATTGGTTAACATAGACCTATACCTGGTCATCTGTGACAGATAAAGTATTGGAAAACCTAGTCATATTCCTGGCCATCTTTGACAGATAAAGTATCAGTTAACCAAGTCATGTACCTGGCCATCTGTGTGAGATAAAGTAGCGGTTAACCTAGTCATATATCTGTTCATCTATGACAGATAAAGTATCGGTTAACCAAATCATATACCTGGTCATATGTGACAGATAAAATACCAGTTAAGCTAGTAATATACCTGGATATATGTGACACATGAAGTATCGGTTAACCTAGTCATATACAAAATCATATGTGACAGAAAAAGTATCGGTTAACCTAGTCATATACCTGGTCATCTGTGACATAAAAAATATCATATAACCTAATCCTATAAATTGTCATCTGTGACAGATAAAGTACCGGGTAATCTAATCATATCCATGGTCAGATATGACAGATAAATTATCGGCTAACATAGTCATATACATAATCATTTGTGACAGATAAAGTATCGGTTAACCTAGTCATAATCCTGGACATCTGTGGCAGACAAAGTAGCGGTTAAGCTAGTCATATATCTGGTCATCTGTGAAAGAAAATTATCGGTTAACCAAGTCATATACCTGGTAATCTGTGACAGATAAATTATCGGTTAATCTAGTGATATACCTTGTCATGGGTGACAAATAAAGTATCAGTTAACCTAGTCCTATGCCTGTTCATCTGTGACAGTTAAAGTATCGGTTAACGTAGTCCTATACGTGGTCATCTGTGACAGATAAATCATCGGATAACCTAGTCATATACCTGGTCATCTTTGTGAGATAAAGTAGCGGTTAACCTAGTCATATATCTGTTCATCTATGACAGATAAAGTATCGGTTAACCAAATCATATACCTGGTCATATGTGACAGATAAAATACCAGTTAAGCTAGTAATATACCTGGATATATGTGACACATGAATTATCGGTTAACCTAGTCATATACAAAATCATATGTGACAGAAAAAGTATCGGTTAACCTAGTGATATACCTGGTCATCTGTGACAGAAAAAATATCATATAACCTAATCCTATAAATTGTCATCTGTGACAGAAAAAGTACCGGTTAATCTAATCATATCCAAGGTCATATATGACAGATAAATTATCGGCTAACATAGTCATATACATAATCACTTGTGACAGATAAAGTATCGGTTTACCTTGTCATATTCCTGGACATCTGTGGCAGACAAAGAAGCGGTTAAGCTAGTCATATATCTGGTCATCTGTGAAAGAAAATTATCGGTTAACCTATTCATATACCTGGTAATCTGTGACAGATAAATTATCTGTTAATCTAGTCATATACCTTGTCATGGGTGACAGATAAAGTATCAGTTAACCTAGTCCTATGCCTGGTCATCTGTGACAGTTAAATTATCGGTTAACGTAGTCCTATACGTGGTCATCTGTGACAGATAAATCATTGGATAACCTAGTCATATACCTGGTCATCTGTGAGACATATAGTATCGGTTAACCTAGTGATATACCTGGTATCTGTGAAAGATAATTATCGGTTAACCTAGTGAAAAACCTGGTCATCTGTGACATATACAGTATCGGTTAACTTAGTGATATACCTGGTCATCTCTTACATAGAAAGTATCGGTTAACCTAGTCCTATACCTGGTCATATGTGACAGATAAAGTATCGGTTAACCAAGTCCTTTACCTTGTCATATATGAGTGATAAAGTATCGGCTAACATAGTCATATACCTGATCGTCTGTGACAGATAAAGTATCGGTTAACGTAGTCCTATACGTGGTCATCTGTGACAGATAAATCATCGGATAACCTAGTCATATACCTGGTCATCTGTGAAATATAAAGTATCGGTTAACCTAGTTATATACCTGGTCATCTGTGACAGATAAAGAATCATATAAACTAATCATATACCTCGTCAACTGTGACAGATAAAGTACCGGTTAAGCTAGTTATATCCATGGTCAGATGTGACAGATAAAGTATCAGTTAATCTAGTGATATACCTTGTCATCTGTGACTTAGTGTTATATCTGGTAATACGCGAAAGATAAAATAACGGTTAACCTAATGATATACCTGGTTATCTGTGACAGATAAAGTATCACATAACCTAGTAATATACCTGGGCAACTGTGACAGAAAAAGTAACGTTTAACCGTGTATTATACCTGGTCAGATAAAGTATCTGTTAACCTAGTCCTGTTCCTGGTCAACTGTGACAGAAAAAGTAACGTTTTACCGTTTATTATACCTGGTGAGATAAAGTATCGGTTAACCTAGTCCTATACCTGGTCATCTGTGACAGATAAAGTATGGGTTAACCTAGTCCTATATATGGTCATTAGTGACAGATAAAATATCGCTTAACCTAGTCCTATACCTGGTCATCTGTGACAGATAAAGCAGCAGTTAACCTAGTTATATACCTGGTCATCTGTGATAGATAAAGTATCAGTTTACCTAGTCATATATCTGGATATATGTGACAGATAAAGTATCGCTTAACATAGTCCCATACCTGGTCATCTGTGAGAGAGGGTTATCGGTTAACCTAGCTATATACCTTTTCATCTGTGACAGATAAATTATCGATTAATCTAGTCCTATACCTGGTCATAGGTGACAGATAAAGTATCGGATAACCTAGTCATATCGCTGGTCATCTTTAGCAGATAAAGTATCAGTTAACCTAGTCTTATACCTGGCCATCGGTGTGAGATAAAGTAGTGTTAACCTTGTCATATATCTGTTCATCTAAGACAGATAAAGTATCGGTTAACCAAATCATATACCTGGTCATATGTGACAGATATCGTAGCGGTTAATCTAATCCTATTCCTGGTCATCTGTGACAGATAAAGTATGGGTTAACCTAGTCCTATATATGGTCATTAGTGACAGATAAAATATCGCTTAACCTAGCCCTATACCTGGTCATCTGTGACAGATAAAGTAGCAGTTAACCTAGTTATATACCTGGTCATCTGTGATAGATAAAGTATCGCTTAACATAGTCCCATACCTGGTCATTTGTGAGAGAGAGTTATCGGTTAACCTAGCTATATACCTTTTCATCTGTGACAGATAAATTATCGATTAATCTAGTCATATACCTTGTCATCTGTGACAGAAAAAGTATCAGTTAACCTAGTCCTATGCCTGGTCATCTGTGACAGATAAATCATCGGATAACCTAGTCATATACCTGGTCATCTGTGAGACATATAGTATCGGTTAACCTAGTGATATACCTAGTATCTGTGAAAGATAATTATCGGTTAACCTAGTGAAAAACCTGGTCATCTGTGACATATACAGTATCGGTTAACTTAGTGATATACCTGGTCATCTCTTACATAGAAAGTATCGGTTAACCTAGTCCTATACCTGGTCATATGTGACAGATAAAGTATCGGTTAACCAAGTCCTTTACCTTGTCATATATGAGTGATAAAGTATCGGCTAACATAGTCATATACCTGATCGTCTGTGACAGATAAAGTATCGGTTAACCAAATCATATACCTGGTCATATGTGACAGATACCGTAGCGGTTAATCTAATCCTATTCCTGGTCATCTGTTACAGATAAAGTATGGGTTAACCTAGTCCTATATATGGTCATTAGTGACAGATAAAATATCGCTTAACCTAGTCCTATACCTGGTCATCTGTGACAGATAAAGCAGCAGTTAACCTAGTTATATACCTGGTCATCTGTGATAGATAAAGTATCAGTTTACCTAGTCATATACCTGGATATATGTGACAGATAAAGTATCGCTTAACATAGTCCCATACCTGGTCATCTGTGAGAGAGAGTTATCGGTTAACCTAGTTATATACCTTTTCATCTGTGACAGATAAATTATCGATTAATCTAGTCATAAACCTTGTCATCTGTGACAGAAAAAGTATCAGTTAACCTAGTCCTATGCCTGGTCATCTGTGACAGATAAAGTATAGGATAACCTAGTTATATTACTGGTTATCTGTGACATACATAGTATCGGTTAACCTAGTGATATACCTGGTATCTGTTATAGATAAACTATGTGTTAACCTAGTTTTATAAATGGTCACTTGTGACAGATAAAGTATCGGATAACATAGTCCTATATCTGATCAGCTGTGAAGGATGAAATATCCGTTAACCTAGTTGTATACCTGGTCATCTGTGATAGACAAAGTATCGGTTAACCTAGTCTGATACCTGGTCATCTGTGACAGATAAAGCATCGGTTAAGCAAGTCCTATACCTGGTCATATATGACTGATAAAATATCGGTGGTCCTAGTCATAGACTTGATCGTCTGTGACAGATAAAGTATCGGTTAACTAAGTCCTATACCTGGTCATCTGTGACATATATTATCGGTTAACCTAGTCCTATACGTGGTCATATGTGATAGATAAAGTATCGGATAACCTAGTCATACCCCTGGTAATCTGTGAAATATAAAATATCGGTTAAGCTAGTCCTATACCTGGTTTTCTGTGACAAATAAAGTATCGGTAAACCTAGTCATATTCCTTGTCCTCTGTGGCTGATAAAGTATCATATAACATAGTTCTATACCTGGTCATCTGTGACAGATAAAGTATCGGTTAACCTAGTCATTTACCTTGTCATATATGACTGATAAAGTATCGGATAACCTAGTCATATACCTGCTCGTGTGTGACAGATAAAGTATCGGTTAACCTAGTCCTATACGTGGTCATCTGTGACAGATACAGTATCGGAAAACCTAGTCATATACCTGATCGTGTATGACATATAAAGTATCGGTTAACCTAGTGAAATACCTGATAATCTGTGACAGATAAAGTATCATATAACCTAATCCTATACCTGGTCATCTGTGACAGATAAAGTACCGGTTAATCTTCTATTATACCTTGTCAGATAAAGTATCGGTTAACATAGACCTATACCTGGGCATCTGTGACAGATAAAGTATCGGTTAACATAGTCCTGTTCCTGGTCATCTGTGATAGAAAAGTAACGTTTAACTGTCTATTATACCTTGTCAGATAAAGTATCGGTTAACTTAGACCTATACCTGGGCATCTGTGACAGATAAAGTATCGGTTAACATAGTCCTGTTCCTGGTCATCTGTGATAGAAAAGTAACGTTTAACCGTGTATTATACCTTGTCAGATAAAGTATCGGTTAACGTAGACCTATACCTGGGCATCTGTGACAGATAAAGTATCGGTTAACCTAGTCATATACCTGGTCATATGTGACAGATAAGATATATTATAACCTAGTCATATCCATGGTCAGATGTGACAGATAAAGTATCAGTTAACATAGTGATATACCTTGTCATCTGTGACAGATAAATTATCTGTTAGCATAATGATATATCTGGTAATACGGGAAAGATAAATTATCGGTTAACCTAGTGATATACCTGGTTATCTTTGACACATCAAGTGTCATATAACCTAGTACTATACACTGTCATCAGTGACAGATAAAGTATAGGTTAACCTAGTCCTGTTCCTGGTCATCTGTGATAAAAAAAAAAGTAACGTTTAATCGTGTATTATACCTTGTCAGATAATGTATCGGTTAACCTAGACCTATACCTGGGCATCTGTGACAGATAAAGTATCGGTTAACCTAGTTCTGTTCCTGGTCATCTCTGACAAAAAAAAGTAACGTTTAACCGTGTATTATACCTTGTCAGATAATATATCGGTTAACCTAGACCTATACATGGGCATCTGTGACAGATAAAGTATCGGTTAACCTAGTCATATACCTGGTCATATGTGACAGATAAAGTATCATATAACCTAGTACTATACCTGGTCATCTGTGATAGACAAAGTATCGGTTAAACTGTGACAGATACAGATCGGTTAGCCTAGTGATATACCTGGTCATATGTGACAGATAAAGTATCGGTTGAACCTAGTCCTAAGTCTGGTCATCTTTAAAAGATAAAGTATCGCTTAACCTAGTCCTATGCCCGGTCATCTGTGACAGATAACATATGCGTTAACCTATTTTATAAATGGTCATCTGTGATAGACAAAGTATTGGTTAACCTAGTCATATACCTGGTCATATGTGACAGATAAAATATTTTATAACCTAGCCCTATACCTGGTCATCTGTGACAGATAAAGTATCATATAACCTAGTACTATACCTGGTCATCTGTGATAGACAAAGTATCGGTTAAACTAGTGATATATCTGGTCATCTGTGAAAGATAAAGTATCGGCTAATCTAATGATACAACTAGTCATCTGTGACAGATACAGTATCGGTTAGCCTAATGATATACCTGGTCATATGTGACAGATAAAGTATCGGTTGAACCTAGTCCTATATCTGGTCATCTGTGACAGATCAAATATGCGTTAACCTAGTTTTATAAATGACCATCTGTGATAGCCAAAGTATTGGTTAACCCAGTCATATACCTGGTCATCGGTGACGAATAAAGTATCGGTTAACCAAGTCATATACCTGATCGTCTGTGACAGATAACGTATCGGTTAACTAAGTGATTTACCTGGTCATCTGTGACATATAGTATCGGTTAACCTAGTCCTATACGTGGTCATATGTGATAGATAAAGTATCGGATAACCTAGTTATACCCCTGGTAATCTGTGAAATATAAAATATCGGTTTAGCTAGTCCTATACCTGGTTTTCTGCGACAAATAAAGTATCGGTAAACCTAGTCATATATCTTGTCCTTTGTGGCAGATAAAGTATCATATACCATAGTCCTATACCTGGTCATCTGTGACAGATAAAGTATCGGTTAACCTAGTCATATACATGAACGTGTGTGACAGATAAAGTATCGGTTAACCTAGTCCTATACGTGGTCATCTGTGACATATACAGTATCGGAAAAACCTAGTCATATACCTGATCGTGTATGACATATAAAGTATCGGTTAACCTAGTGAAATACCTGATAATCTGTGACAGATAAAGTATCATATAACCTAATCCTATACCTGGTCATCTGTGACAGATAAAGTACCGGTTAATCTAGTCATATCCATGGTCAGATGTGACAGATAAAGTATCAGTTAACATAGTGAAATACCTTGCCATCTGCGACAGATAAATTATCTGTTAGCATAATGATATATCTGGTAATACGGGAAACATAAAGTATCGGTTAACCTAGTGATATACCTGGTTATCTGTGACACATAAAATGTCATATAACCTAGTACTATACCCGGTCATCAGTGACAGATAAAGTATCGGTTACCCCTAGTCCTGTTCCTGGTCATCTGTGACAGAAAAAGTAACGTTTAACCGTCTATTATACCTTGTCAGATAAAGTATCGGTTAACCTAGACCTATACCTGGGCATCTGTGACAGATAAAGTATCGATTAACATAGTCCTGTTCCTGGTCATCTGTGATAGAAAAAGTAACGTTTAACCGTGTATTATACCTTGTCAGATAAAGTATCGGTTAACCTAGACTTATACCTGGGCATCTGTGACAGATAAAGTATCGGTTAACCTAGTCATATACCTGGTCATATGTGACAGATAAGATATATTATAGCCTAGTTATATCCATGGTCAGATGTGACAGATAAAGTATCTGTTAACATAGTGATATACTTTGTCATCTGTGACAGATAAATTATCTGTTAGCATAATGATATATCTGGTAATACGAGAAAGATAAATTATCGGTTAACCTAGTGATATACCTGGTTATCTTTGACACCAAAAGTGTCATATAACCTAGTACTATACCCGGTCATCAGTGACAGATAAAGTATCGGTTAACCTAGTCCTGTTCTTGGTCGTCTGTGATAGAAAAAGTAACGTTTAACCGTGTATTATACCTTGTCAGATAATGTATCGGTTAACCTAGACCTATACCTGGGCATCTGTGACAGATAAAGTATCGGTTAACCTAGTCATATACCTTGTCATATGTGACAGATAAAGTATCATATAACCTAGTACTATACCTGGTCATCTGTGATAGACAAAGTATCGGTTAAACTAGTGATATATCTGGTTATATGTGAATGATAAAGTATCGGCTAACCTAATGATACAACTGGTCATCCGTGACAGATACAGATCGGTTAGCCTAGTGATATACCTGGTCATATGTGACAGATAAAGTATCGGTTGATCCTAGTCCTAAGTCTGGTCATCTTTAAAAGATAAAGTATCGCTTAACCTAGTCCTATGCCCGGTCATCTGTGACAGATAACATATGCGTTAACCTATTTTATAAATGGTCATCTGTGATAGACAAAGTATTGGTCAACCTTGTCATATACCTGGTCATATGTGACAGATAAAGTATTTTATAACCTAGCCCTATACCTTGGCATCTGTGACAGATAAAGTATCATATAACCTAGTACTATACCTGGTCATCTGTGATAGACAAAGTATCGGTTAAACTAGTGATATATCTGGTCATCTGTGAAAGATAAAGTATCGGCTAACCTAATGATACAACTGGTCATCTGTGACAGATACAGTTTTGGTTAGCCTAATGATATACCTGATCATATGTGACAGATAAAGTATCGGTTGAACCTAGTCCTATATCTGGTCATCTGTAAAAGATAAAATATCGCTTAACCTAGTCCTATGCCCGGTCATCTGTGACAGATCAAATATGCGTTAACCTAGTTTTATAAATGACCATCTGTGATAGCCAAAGTATTGGTTAACCCAGTCATATACCTGGTCATCGGTGACGGATAAAGTATCGGTTAACCAAGTCATATACCTGATCGTCTGTGACAGATAAAGTATCGGTTAACTAAGTGATTTACCTGGTCATCTGTGACATATAGTATCGGTTAACCTAGTCCTATACGTGGTCATATGTGATAGATAAAGTATCGGATAACCTAGTCATACCCCTGGTAATCTGTGAAATATAAAATATCGGTTAAGCTAGTCCTATACCTGGTTTTCTGTGACAAATAAAGTATCGGTAAACCTAATCATATTCCTTGTCCTCTGTGGCAGATAAAGTATCATATACCATAGTCCTATACCTGGTCATCTGTGACAGATAAAGTATCGGTTAACCTAGTCATTTACCTTGTCATATATGACTGATAAACTATCGGCTAACCTAGTCATATACATGATCGTGTGTGACAGATAAAGTATCGGTTAACCTAGTCCTATACGTGGTCATCTGTGACATATACAGTATCGGAAAACCTAGTCATATACCTGATCGTGTATGACATATAAAGTATCGGTTAACCTAGTGAAATACCTGATAATCTGTGACAGATAAAGTATCATATAACCAAATCCTATACCTGGTCATCTGTGACAGATAAAGTACCGGTTAATCTAGTCATATCCATGGTCAGATGTGACAGATAAAGTATCAGTTAACATAGTGATATACCTTGCCATCTGCGACAGATAAATTATCTGTTAGCATAATGATATATCTGGCAATACGGGAAAGATAAAGTATCGGTTAACCTAGTGATATACCTGGTTATCTGTGACACATAAAATGTCATATAACCTAGTACTATACCCGGTCATCAGTGACAGATAAAGTATCGGTTACCCCTAGTCCTGTTCCTGGTCATCTGTGACAGAAAAAGTAACGTTTAACCGTCTATTATACCTTGTCAGATAAAGTATCGGTTAACCTAGACCTATACCTGGGCATCTGTGACAGATAAAGTATCGGTTAACCTAGTCATATACCTGGTCATATGTGACAGATAAGATATATTATAACCTAGTCATATCCATGGTCAGATGTGACAGATAAAGTATCAGTTAATATAGTGATATACCTTGTCATCTGTGACAGATAAATTATCTGTTAGCATAATGATATATCTGGTAATACGGGAAAGATAAATTATCGGTTAACCTAGTGATATACCTGGTTATCTGTGACACCTAATGTGTCATATAACCTAGTACTATACCCGGTCATCAGTGACAGATAAAGTATCGGTTGACCTAGTCCTGTTCCTGGTCATATGTGATAGAAAAAGTAACGTTTAACCGTGTATTATACCTTGTCAGATAATGTATCGGTTAACCTAGATCTATACCTGGGCATCTGTGACAGATAAAGCATCGGTTAACCTAGTCATATACCTGGTCATATGTGACAGATAAAGTATCATATAACCTAGTACTATACCTGGTCATCTGTGATAGACAAAGTATCGGTTAAACTAGTGATATACCTGGTCATATGTGACAGATAAAGTATCGGTTGAACCTAGTCCTAAGTCTGGTCATCTTTAAAAGATAAAGTATCGCTTAAAATAGTCCTATGCCCGGTCATCTGTGACAGATAACATATGCGTTAACCTATTTTATAAATGGTCATCTGTGATAGACAAAGTATTGGTTAACCTAGTCATATACCTGGTCATATGTGACAGATAAAGTATTGTATAACCTAGCCCTATACCTGGTCATCTGTGACAGAAAAAGTATCATATAACCTTGTACTATACCTGGTCATCTGTGATAGACAAAGTATCGGTTAAACTAGTGATATATCTGGTCATCTGTGAAAGATAAAGTATAGGCTAACCTAATGATATACCTGGTTATATGTGACAGATAAAGCATCGGTTGAACCTAGTCCTATATCTGGTCATCTGTAAAAGATAAAATATCTCTTAACCTAGTCCCATGCCCGGTCATCTGTGACAGATCAAATATGCGTTAACCTAGTTTTATAAATGACCATCTGTGATAGCCAAAGTATTGGTTAACCCAGTCATATACCTGGTCATCGGTGACGGATAAAGTATCGGTTAACCAAGTCATATACTTGATCGTCTGTGACAGATAAAGTATCGGTTAACCTAGTCATATACCTGGTCATATGTGACAGATAAGATATATTATAACCTAGTCATATCCATGGTCAGATGTGACAGATAAAGTATCAGTTAACATAGTGATATACCTTGTCATCTGTGACAGATAAATTATCTGTTAGCATAATGATATATCTGGTAATACGGGAAAGATAAATTATCGGTTAACCTAGTGATATACCTGGTTATCTGTGACACCTAATGTGTCATATAACCTAGTACTATACCCGGTCATCAGTGACAGATAAAGTATCGGTTAACCTAGTCCTGTTCCTGGTCATATGTGATAGAAAAAGTAACGTTTAACTGTGTATTATACCTTGTCAGATAATGTATCGGTTAACCTAGACCTATACCTGGGCATCTGTGACAGATAAAGTATCGGTTAACCTAGTCATATACCTGGTTATATGTGACAGATAAAGTATCATATAACCTAGTACTATACCTGGTCATCTGTGATAGACAAAGTATCTGTTAAACTAGTGATATACCTGGTCATATGTGACAGATAAAGTATCGGTTGAACCTAGTCCTAAGTCTGGTCATCTTTAAAAGATAAAGTATCGCTTAACCTAGTCCTATGCCCGGTCATCTGTGACAGATAACATATGCGTTAACCTATTTTAAAAATGGTCATCTGTGATAGACAAAGTATTGGTTAACCTAGTCATATACCTGGTCATATGTGACAGATAAAGTATTGTATAACCTAGCCCTATACCTGGTCATCTGTGACAGAAAAAGTATCATATAACCTTGTACTATACCTGGTCATCTGTGATAGACAAAGTATCGGTTAAACTAGTGATATATCTGGTCATCTGTGAAAGATAAAGTATAGGCAAACCTAATGATATACCTGGTCATATGTGACAGATAAAGCATCGGTTGAACCTAGTCCTATATCTGGTCATCTGTAAAAGATAAAATATCGCTTAACCTAGTTCTATGCCCGGTCATCTGTGACAGATCAAATATGCGTTAACCTAGTTTTATAAATGACCATCTGTGATAGCCAAAGTATTGGTTAACCCAGTCATATACCTGGTCATCGGTGACGGATAAAGTATCGGTTAACCAAGTCATATACCT
Source organism: Gigantidas platifrons (assembly GCA_002080005.1). Lineage (NCBI taxonomy): Eukaryota > Metazoa > Mollusca > Bivalvia > Mytilida > Modiolidae > Gigantidas > Gigantidas platifrons. The sequence goes on along the minus strand of MJUT01064985.1, from coordinate 329,978 downwards.
GATCGTCTGTGACAAATAAAGTATCGGTTAACTAAGTCATATACCTGGTCATCTGTGACATATAGTATCGGTTAACCTAGTCCTATACGTGGTCATATGTGATAGATAAAGTATCGGATAACCTAGTCATACCCCTGGTAATCTGTGAAATATAAAATATCGGTTAAGCTAGTCATATTCATTGTCCTCTGTGGCAGATAAAGTATCATATAACATAGTCCTATACCTGGTCATCTGTGACAGATAAAGTATCGGTTAACCTAGTCATTTACCTTGTCATATATGACTGATAAAGTATCGGCTAACCTAGTCATATACATGATCATGTGTGACAGATAAAGTATCGGTTAACCTAGTCCTATACGTGGTCATCTGTGACAGATACAGTATCGGAAAACCTAGTCATATACCTGATCGTGTATGACATATAAAGTATCGTTAACCTAGAGAAATACCTGATAATCTGTGACAGATAAAGTATCATATAACCTAATCCTATACCTGGTCATCTGTGACTGATAAAGTACCGGTTAATCTAGTCATATACCTGGTCATATGTGACAGATAAAGTATCATATAACCTAGTACTATACCTGGTCATCTGTGATAGACAAAGTATCGGTTAAACTAGTGATATACCTGGTCATACGGGAAAGATAAAGTATCGGTTAACCTAGTGATATACCTGGTTATCTGTGACACATAAAATGTCATATAACCTAGTACTATACCCGGTCATCAGTGACAGATAAAGTATCGGTTACCCCTAGTCCTGTTCCTGGTCATCTGTGACAGAAAAAGTAACGTTTAACTGTCTATTATACCTTGTCAGATAAAGTATCGGTTAACTTAGACCTATACCTGGGCATCTGTGACAGATAAAGTATCGGTTAACATAGTCCTGTTCCTGGTCATCTGTGATAGAAAAAGTAACGTTTAACCGTGTATTATACCTTCTCAGATAAAGTATCGGTTAACCTAGACCTATACCTGGGCATCTGTGACAGATAAAGTATCGGTTAACCTAGTCATATACCTGGTCATATGTGACAGATAAGATATATTATAACCTAGTCATATCCATGGTCAGATGTGACAGATAAAGTATCAGTTAACATAATGATATACCTTGTCATCTGTGACAGATAAATTATCTGTTAGCATAATTATATATCTGGTAATACGGGAAAGATAAATTATCGGTTAACCTAGTGATATACCTGGTTATCTGTGACACATACAGTGTCATATAACCTAGTACTATACCCAGTCATCAGTGACAGATAAAGTATCAGTTAACCTAGTCCTGTTCCTGGTCATATGTGATAGAAAAAGTAACGTTTAACCGTGTATTATACCTTGTCAGATAAAGTATCGGTTAACCTAGACCTATACCTGGGCATCTGTGACAGATAAAGTATCGGTTAACCTAGTCCTGTTCCTGGTCATCTGTGACAGAAAAAGTAACGTTTAACCGTGTATTATACCTTGTCAGATAATGTATCGGTTAACCTAGACCTATACCTGGGCATCTGTGACAGATAAAGTATCGGTTAACCTAGTCATATACCTGGTCATATGTGACAGATAAAGTATCGGTTAAACTAGTGATATATCTGGTTATCTGTAAAAGATAAAGTATCGGCTAACATAATGATACAACTGATCATCTGTGACAGATACAGTATCGGTTAGCCTAGTGATATACCTGGTCATATGTGACAGATAAAGTATCGGTTGAAACTAGTCCTAAGTCTGATCATTTTTAAAAGATAAAATATCGGTTAACCTAGTCCTATGCCCGGTCATCTGTGACAGATCAAATATGCGTTAACCTAGTTTTATAAATGACCATCTGTGATAGCCAATGTATTGGTTAACACAGTCATATACCTGGTCATCGGTGACGGATAAAGTATCGGTTAACCAAGTCATATACCTGATCATCTGTGACAAGTACAATATGGGTTAACCTAGTACAATGCAAGGTCAACAGTGACAGATAAAGTGTGGGTTAACCTCGTTATATACCTGTTCATCTTTGATAGATACAAGATCGGTTAGACTAGTCATATACCTGGTGACCTGTGACAGATAAAGTAACGGTTAATCTAGTCCTATACCTGGTCATATGTGACAGATAAAGTATCGGTTGACCTAGTCCTATATCTGGTCATCTGTGACAGATAATGTAAAGGTTAACATAGTTATATACTTGATCTTCTGTGACAGATAAAGTAACGTTTATCCTAGGCCTAGACTAGGTCATTTGTGACAGATAACGTACCGGTTTACCTAGTCCTATTCCTGGTCATGTGTGACATAAAAAGTATCGGTTAACCTAGTTATATACCTGGTGATTTGCGATAGATAAAGTATTGGTTACAGATAAAGTTTGTCTTAACCTAGTCCTCTAAGTGGTCATATGTGACCGATAAAGTATGGATTAACCTAGTTTTATAAATGGTCATCTGTGACAGATAAAGTATCGGTTAAGCTAGTTATATTCCTGGTGATTTGCGATAGAGAAAGTATCGGTTAACCTAGTCATATACCTGGTCAGCAGTGACAGATAAAATAACGCTTAACCTAGTCCTATACTTGGTCATCAGTGACAACAAATATCGATTAGCCTAGTCCTATACCTGGTCATCTGTGACATAAAATTATCGGTTAACCTAGTCTTATACATACTCATCTGTGACAGATAAAGTTTCGGTTAACCTAGTCATATACCTGGTCAGCTATGACATATAAAGTCACGGCTAATCTAGTCCTTTACCTGGTGATCTGTGACAGATAAGGTATCGGTTAACCTAGTGATATACCATGTCATCTGTGAAAGATAAAGTATCGGCTAATCTAATGATACAACTGGTCATCTGTGACAGATACAGTATCGGTTAGCCTAGTGATATACCTGGTCATATGTGACAGATAAAGTATCGGTTGAACCTAGTCCTATATCTGGTCATCTTTAAAAGATAAAGTATCGCTTAACCTAGTCCTATGCCCGGTCATCTGTGACAGATAAAATATGCGTTAACCTATTTCATAAATGGTCATCTGTGATAGACAAAGTATTGGTTAACATAGTCATATACCTGGTAATATGTGACAGATAAAGTATCATATTACCTAGTCCTATTCCCGTTCTTCTGTGACAAATAATGTAAAGGCTAACCTAGCAATATACCTTGTCATCTGTGACAGATACAGTATGGGTTAACCTAGTACAATGAATGGTCATCAGTGACAAAACAAATATCGGTTAACCTTGTCCTATTCGTGGTCATCTGTGAAAGATAAAGTATCGGTTAACCTAGTCCTATACCTCGTCATCTGTGACAGATACAGTATGGGTTAACCTAGTACAATGCATGGTCATCAGTGACAAAAAACAATATCGGTTGACCTAGTCCTATTCCTGGACATATATGACAGATAAAGTATGCGTTAACCTCGTCCTATACCTGGTCATCTGTGACAGATAAAGTATCCTATGCCTGGTCATGTGTGACAGATAAAGTAACGCTTAACATAGTCCTATACTTGGTCATCAGTGACAGATAAAATATTGGTTAACCTAGTCCTATGCCTGGTCATCTGCGATATAAAATTATCGGTTAGCCTAGTCTTATGCATAATCATATGTGACAGATAAAGTTTCGGTTAACCTAGTGATATATCTGGTAATACGTGAAAAATAAAGTATCGGTTAACCTAGTCCTATACCTGGTCATGTGTGACATGAAATTATCGGTTAGCCTAGTCTTATACATAATCATCTGTGACAGATAAAGTTTCGGTTAGCCTAGTAATATACCTGGTCATCTGTGAGAGGAAAAGTATAGGTTTACTTAGTGATATATCTGGTAATACGTGAAAGATAAAATATTGGTTAACCTTATGATATACCTGGTTATCTGCGACAGATAAAGTATCGGTTAACCTAGTCATATACCTGATCATATGTGACAGATAAAGTATTTTATAACCTAGTCCTATACCTGGTCATCTGTGACAGATAAAGTATCATATAACCTATTACTAAACCTTGTCATCTGTGATAGACAAAGTGTCGGTTAACCTAGTCATATACCTGGTCAGCAGTGACATATAAAGTAACGGCTAACCTAGTCATTTACCTGGTCATTTGTGACAGATAAGGTATCGGCTAACCTAGTGATATATCTAGTCATCTGTGAACGATAAAGTATCGGTTACCCAAATGATACAACTGGTCATCTGTGACAGATACAGTATCGGTTGAACCTAGTCCTATATCTGGTCATCTGTAAAAGATAAAGTATTGCTTAACCTAGTCCTATGCCCGGTCATCTCTGACAGATAAAATATGCGTTAACCTATTTTATAAATGGTCATCTGTGAAAGACACAGTATTGGTTAACCTAGTCCTATACCTGGTAATAAAGTATCATATTACCTAGTCATATACCTGGTCATCTGTGACAGATAATGTATCGGTTAACCTAGTCCTATACCTCGTCATCTGTGGCAGATACAGTATGGGTTAACCTAGTACAATGCATGGTCATCAGTGACAAAACAAATCGGCTAACCTAGTCCTATTCCTGGTCATCAGCGACAGATAAAGTATCGGTTAACCTAGTTATATACCTGTTCATCTGAGATAGATACAGGATCGGTTAACCTAGTCATATACCTGGTCACCTGTGACAGATAAAGTATCGGTTGACCTAGTCTTATATCTGGTCATCTGTGACAGATAATGTAAAGCTTAACATAGTTATAGACTTGATCTTCTTTGACAGATAAAGTAAGGTTTATCCTAGGCCTAGACTAGCTCATTTGTGACAGATAAAGTACCGGATAACCTAGTCCTAATCCTCGTCTTCTGTGACAGATAATGTAAAGGATAACCAAGTCATATACCTGATCATCTGTGACAGATAAAATATCGGTTAACCTAGTCCTATTCCTGGTCTTCTGTGGCAGATAATGTAAAGGCTAACCTATTAATATACATGGTCATCTGTGACAGATAATGTATCGGTTAACCTAGTCCTGTTTCTGGCCATCTGTGACAGAAATAGTATCGGTTAATCTAGTCCTATACCTCGTCATCTGTGACAGATAAAGTATGGGTTAACCTCGTCCTATGCTTGTACATCTGTAACCGATAAAGTATGGATTAACCTAGTCCTCTACCTGGTCATGTGTGACAGATAAAGTAACGGTTAACCTAATCCTATACCTGTTCATCTGTGACAGATACAGCATCTGTTAGCCTAGTGATACATCTGGTCATATGTGACAGATAAAGTATCGGTTGAACCTAGTCCTATGCCCGGTCATCTGTGACAGATAAAATATGCGTTAACCTATTTCATAAATGGTTATCTGTGATAGACAAAGTATTGGTTAACCTAGTCATATACCTGGTAATATGTGACAGATAAAGTATCATATTACCTAGTCATATACCTGGACATCTGTGACAGATAAAATATGGGTTAACCTCGTCCTATGCTTGTTCATCTGTGACCGATAAAGTATGGATTAACCTAGTTTTATAAATGGTCATCTGTGACAGATAAAGTATCGATTAAACTAGTCCTCTACCTGGTCATGTATGACAGACAAAGTAACTGTTAATCTAGTCTTATAGCTCGTCATCTGTGACAGATAGGGTATGGGTTAACCTCGTTCTATGCTTGTTCATCTGTGACCAATAAAGTATGGATTAACCTAGTTTTATAAATGGTCATCTGTGACAGATAAAGTATCGATTACACTAGTCCTCTACCGGGTCTTGTGTGACAGATAAAGTAACGGTTAACCTAGTCCTATACCTGGTGATCTGTGACAGATAAAGTATCGGTTGACCTAGTCATATAACGCTTAGCCTACCTCGATGACATTATTGTATTTTCAAAATCCGTTGATGACCAAACTCAGAGCAGTTTTTGACCGCATTAGCAATGCCTGTTTAAAGATCGCCCCAAAGAAATGCTCTATTTTTCAGAGACAAGTGTCATTTCTAGGGCATGTGGTAAATGCTGAAGGAGTTTCCCCTGACCCAAATAAAATAGAGACAATTATGTCTTGGCCTATACCTAAAAATATTAAAGAGATACGGAGCTTTTTATGTACTTGTTCCAATTGCAGAAAATTTATTCAAAATTTTGCAAATATTGCAAACCCTTTACATCGTCTTACAGAGAAAAATGCCATTTTTCATTGGAATATAGAGTGTGACCAAGCATTTAATACCCCCAAGAAAGCTTGGACAACCAGCCGAATTTTAACCTATCCATGTCTTGAGAAAGATTTTATTCTTGATACTGATGCCAGTGGCACAGGGATAGGGGCCGTTTTGTCCCAGACCGGAGACGATGGTAAAGAACATGTGATAACATGTTTTAGTCAGGTTCTGTCGAAACCTGAGCGTCAATAATGTGTGACAAGGAGAGAGCTTTTAGCTATTGTCAAAGCGGTGAAACATCTTCACCATTACTTATATGGTATACATTTTATAGTACGTACAGACCATGGGGCATTAAATTGGCTTAAGAACTTCAAAAATCCAGAGGGCCTGTTAGCACGTTGGTTGGAAGTATTAGTTGCATACAAATATAATATAAAAATGGGGCAGGTTTAAAACATGGAAATGCAGACGGGCTATCCCGTAGACCTTGTTTCAACTGTAGTCATTGTGACAAACGATAAGTAACAGCATCTCTATACATAATTGAGGACCCCAATATTAGGGCAATACATTTAATAGATGAAGATGAGACAGAGAATACCCCTTCATCCTCCAATTGGTTGGAAGAAAAATCCCCAAAAGACTTGAGTGAAGCTCAATTACAAGACCCCGTCCTTAAAGTTGTTTTAAACTGGAAACAAATTGATAAAAAGCCCAAATGGCCGGAAATTTCCCATTTAAGTCAAACATACAAAACATATTGGGACCAATGGAACAGATTAGAGGTGAAAAACGGAATTTTATACAGAAAGTGGTTAAATGTTACCACTGATGAAATTAATTTACAATATGTGCTACCAAATGCTTATAGGCATCAAGTTTTAACTTTATTACATAATGACCAATTAGCTTGTCATTTGGGAATCACCCAAACCTTGGCAAGGGTCAGACATAGATTTTATTGGGCGGGGTATCACAATAGTATTGAAAGGTGGTGTAAGAGATGCAGCGAATGTCAGAAAAGAAACCAACATACCAGGGGACAAATGCAAACTTATATACTGGGGGAACCACTAGAAAGGATGTATATAGATATGCTTGATCCAGTACCCAGGACTCATAGTGGGAATAAATATATCCTCGTTGTAACAGATTATTTTGCAAGGTATGCTGAAGCATACAGTTTACTAAATATTGAAGCTGTAACTGTAGCAGATAACTTGTTAGAAGAATGTATATGTCGTTTTGGACTGCCCCTTCAGATACATACAGACCAAGGAACTCAGTTCACAGCAGAGCTGTTCACTGAGATGTGTAAAAAGTTGCATATCGACAAAACCAGAAATAGCCCATTCCACCCCCAGAGTTCGGGTTTAGTGGAGAGACTTAACCGAACTATTGAAGACATGCTTAGTAAATTTTTTTCTAAACACCAAAAGGATTGGGACCATTACCTACCATACATTATGATGGCTTACAGATCTTCAGTTCATGAAACATTGGGAGTAACGCCTTGGTTCATGATGATGGGTAGAAAAACTACATTACCAGTAGATCTTCTTTATGGGGCTCACAATTCTGGGCAAAAGTCTGTAAATGAATATGTGAATGATTTTATTACACGTTTAGAAACAATCCATGAAGTTGTAAGGGATAGGCTTTTGAGCGCCAGTGAACGCCAAAAGAAACGTTACGATATTTCAAGTACCCAAACTAAATATAAAATTGGAGATGGGGTGCTTTTACATGACCCTAGAAAATATAAGGGGCGTTCACCAAAATTTCAAACGAGATGGTCAGGACCATATACAATTGTTAGTGAGTTATCGGACCTTTTATATAAGATTCAAGCTGGCCCAAAACAGGGCAAAAATTGTTCATGTGAACAGACACAAACCATATAGTGGATATATGAAAAGGTGGTACCAACCTCCAGGGGAACCAGCCCTCAATACAAGGGGTCGGACAAATAGTACCATGTGACAGACGAACCAAGACTGAAGAACTGTATAAATAGTAGTTTTATTAAAATAATATGTATATTCTAGAAGTGTTTAGCATTAAAACACTAAAATATTGACCAATGACCAATGACATGATTTATTTTGTTACAGGTAATCAGTCGTATAACCAACGACTAATTTTATTGTTATTGTATGCTGCAAGTCATACAACCAATGACTTAATGAGCCCCCATTCCCCTTTTTGTTATGGTTTTAAATTAAAGACTCTATCAATGTACATGTACTTTGGAGTTTTCCCTTTTTTTTATAATTTCAGAGAATGGATAGACATGTATGGGATGACCAGTGTGAGGACTGTGGAAAACGGTTTCCCTCGTTAACCAAACTACACAAGCATGGACCAAAAATCAAATGCAGGTATTGCTGGTGGAGTTGCAACAGTAATCATACATACAGGCTAAGGAAACACGAGCATAGTGCTCATCATCAAGAGATGTTTACTCCGGCAGAGACTCCTACAGTCCATCGTTCCGTGTCATCTGTTGTAGTTCCTATGGGCAGCCAGAGGTAATCACAAAACCTGAAAACCAGGGAAAGCCCCAAAGAATCACCCATTCAAGATAGGCCATTTCAGGAAATTACAAAGGAATTAGATGAGGCCAGATTTTGCTGACCTCCTACGCTTTGAGCCTAGAACCCCATCCCCTTTGAGAATTTTAAGAGATGAAGCTCCTATACCAGAGCCACCTCCAGCTGTTATGATCCCTTCCAATGTTTTATTTGAACGGTATTTGGAAGGAAACCAGACACCTACAGCTCCAGGTGCGTATGCACCGTCAGATTCTCCTTTCATCAGCAGAGAAAATATAGAGACACAACCACCAACAACCCAAGAATCACCTTGTCCGACAACAATACTATTACCAGCTCAGGATACTGGTAGACCAATATATCTTTCTCTTAAATCCAAACCCATGACACCAAACGCTAACCACACTAAGCCAACTGAAGTTATAGAAGCACCGGCATCACCATCATTAAACCAAGAATCATCTTGTCCAACAACAGTACCATCACCAGCTCTTGAAGATAGACCGGTAGACATTTCACTTACATCCAAACCAACAACACAGGACATTGACTGCACCAAACCAACTGAAAAATTGATTATCCCAGCACCTTTGGACCCGATCCCAACCGTCTGTTATGATTTTATGGGTATGGACCCTCGCCTTTTCTTTGCTAGGGCCCCTTCTTCCTACATTAAGCATCATCTTGCAGAGACCTTACAAGAAAAGGTAAAGCAGCGTAGAAAAGACCAAGGATCTCGCTACCAGAGAAACCACGTCCCAATAGGGGTACAGACTATTCTTAAGGAGGAGCGCTGCTACCTTCCGGATGGGACCATCTACGAGCTCCGAGACATATGGACTGCTGCTGACAATACCACCTAGGAGTAAGGTTTTCTTTTTATATAGGTGTTAGGTAGGTTTTGGTAGGTAGGTGTTCCTTAGATTTTTAATTCGGGGCAAACTCTTTCCTGGGTTGGGGGTAATGTAACGGTTAGGGGTTAGGCAGTAAGTTTGTAAACACTTATGTGTATTGTGGGCGAATCAGTGAACACTTTCTTCTTTCTACTTTCATTTTTCGGAGTTTTTGCAGGAATTCCATAGTGACAGGTGCTTGTTCATTTAAAAGGGATCGCCATTTTATCGAATGGTTACTTCCGGTTTACCGTACGTTGATAGTCACTTGAATAAGAATTTAGATTCAAGTAAATTGTTATTATAAATTAATGGCTGGCCTTCCATTTTCATAATTATGTTGTTGAATGTTGAAATATACATGTAATATACATGTAATAAGTATTTTTATTAAGTGCTGCTTAGGGACTATTTTCTGTTAATATGACGTCACACAGAAACGCTATAGTTAGGTTCTGTGATAGCGAATTTTATCGTTTTATTATAAACTTTCACTATTTCATTGAAGTAACGACAAACTTTCACTTATTTATGAAACTACATGCATATTCTATGCCGTGAGCCAGGAATATAGTTGTTAGTAATAAGTAATAAGCGATTTCCAGTTCTGTGAGCCGCGCAATGGTTTTGCCAGAGGGTATAAATACAGCGTCGATTTGACGTTTTGGCATCTCGAATCTGACTGTCGTCAAGGACGCAACACATCGATAAACCATTTAACTGAGTCTATAGCAAATATTTACAAGGTACAAGATGCATTTTGATACAGAGTTAACGGTTTTCTGAGCCAAACATATTAATAACTCCATTATGTATATATTAATTCACATTTTTAAATGAGACAACTTGAGTTAAAGTCGATACCAGGGAGCTGATATTCTTATAAATATTTAGCATTATAGTAGCAAGAGGGCGCCATTTTATCTTGCCAACTAGGAACCAGTTCAATGTTTACTACAAATTTCCAGCCTTTGTTGAGAGTTTCGATTATTGAATATGAATTTAAGATACGATATATTCCACCACTTTAACAACCTTATACATAATTGTATTATATAGCAGTCATTATGTCCTTAACATTAAAGCAAGAACAATGTTAAATTACAGTCTATCTAGTAGGGGTTCAGAAGGCCAGCATCTATCAGGTTTATTATTTTTGTATTACGTATAGTTATTTTTACTCTGGATTGAATTATATAAATGGAATGCAGAATCTGGACATAATAAATATATGTTCATGTATACGCTTGATTGTATATACTGCTGGAACTGAAGAACTACACAACAAAACAAAACCACCGAGGAACACCTTATAAACTTATCACACGATAAAAATACACTTAGACTACGCTACCCCGTCGATAACAAACTGGTGGCAGCGGTGGGATGTCATAGTCGAAAATGACATCCAGGATACGGACCAGACGTATTTTAAAAATTATGTTTTATACTTTGGATTCGGGAGATACGTGCACACTGTATGGTATAATAATACATCATAATTACAAAGCAACACTCATCTACAAAGGAACTTAATGTGGTGGAAATTTTTAACTTTATCATCATACTATTCAGGTTACAAGAAATGTCAAAATCACCAGATAACGAGGTCAGATTTAGAATGGAGGAACGTGAAGGGGACACACGACACAAGAATGATAATAACTATGAAGACGCTAATGAGACGATAGAAGAACCAAGACAAGACATACATGCACATGGAGAAGGGGATATGAGAAACAGAATGGGAGGAGTAAATGGTCAAGGAATGTTCAGAGGAGCACCAAATTAGAGAGGTCATGACGATCACAGATACAAAATGTCCATTAAACCAGAACCTTATGACGGAGGAGAGGACTGGGAGGAATATATTTCTCATTTTGAGATATGCGCAGAATTAGGGAAATGGCGCGAGACTGACAAAGTTCTAGCATTAGCAGCAGCATTGAGGGGCCCTGCAAGGACGTTTTACATTAGCTTAGGACCAGGAGAGAAACGCAACTATGCAGCTTTAGTACAAAGATTAGGATTAAGATTTTGGAGTACTAGACAACAAAACAGATTGCTTTCTAGGCTTGAAATGAGAAAAAGGAAACCAGGAGAGTCCGTTGCAGCACTTGCTGATGATTTGAGACAAATGTCACAGAGAGCTTACGTAGACCTGGACGCTAGAGCACACGAGGTGCTAGCACTTAATCAACTATATAAAAGCGTAACACCAGAAGTTAAATACCAATGCACCAATCAAGGATGCGAGACAGTAGCCGAAGCAGTAGAAGTAATAGAGCGCTATGAGACTATCATTGGGGACTGGTCAGAAAGAAAGAAACAGAATGTAAGGATGACAACAGGGTACAGTGGAACTGAAGATCATCACCAAGACCATTGTAATGGACAAATACAGAACACATTACATGGATTAACAAGGAGGATATCACAATTAGAAACCAGTAGGACACCACCTATGCACAACAATATACAAAACACCAGGAGCTGGCAAGGGAGGAACAGAAACAATGGTAGTATGAGAAAAACTATAACATGTTTTATATGCGATAGCCCAGATCACATATGCAGGAATTGTCCATTTTTTCTTAAATATAAACAAGAAACTGGAAAACAAGAAAATCAAAATAGACCGAACACACCTAACAGGGACAACACTTCAATGACTTCTACCAGGACCCAGGGAAACTTCCGATCCCCATTGACTCACTAGACGTGCAATCAATGGGCGTTTTAAGGTCACCAAGTTTTAGGATAGGACAAATAGGAAACACATGTGGGAAATGGGATAATGGATTTTATACAGAAGGATATATACACAATTTACCATTACAAATGTTGATAGACAATGGCTCTACATGCTCTATACTAAACCATAGGATATATTTAAAACTTTTGGACACTACCAAGGACAAAATAATACTTCAACCTAGTCCTTGCAAGCTTTTTGATGTTAATAGAAATCCCTTACAGTTACATGGATGCTTCAGCCACACATTGACTCTTGGAGAGGGGAGTTATGAATTATATTTTCTAGTATGCAACATCTACCAGGATGCTATACTTGGACAGGATTTCCTTTTGGAACACATAGACAACATTTATTATAGGAAACAAATTTTATCAACCAAGCATTCTGACATTCAATGGTGGGTAGGCGGTGAAGCCGAGATGGTATGTAGAGTACTTTCAAAACAGACAGTCATAATACCTGGCAAATCCAGAGCGACCATCTCAGTAAATCTAGAAAATGGGGAACACTTAGCAAATTTAGGATTGGTGGATCATGTTCCAAAGCTGAAGAACCCAGGAATTATTATGACAAGAGGAGTACTTGAACCACACAAACCAGACATTCAAGTTCAAAAAACAAATTTTATGGATGATCCAGTAACCATATATACAAACGAACAGATTGGAACTTGCGAGTCATACTATGAACGAGAGGCGCCACATATTGGTACATGTCAAAATATACAGTTGGGAAGTGGGGAGCTTTTATCCAAAACTTTACCTAGTCATTTGCAGGATTTATTTGAGAGAAGCATTGTTCACCTACCATCAAATGATCAAGAAAAACTACAAGAACTCCTTATTAAGTATCAAGATGTATTTGCAAGGTCAAATGATGATTTAGGCCAAACGGACATAGTTCAACATAGGATAAACACTGGTACAGCTAAACCAATACGACAAGCACCAAGGAGATTACCACTTGGTAAACGAGAGATTGAGAAGGCAGAAATAGACAAAATGTTGGACAGGAGAGTAATAGAACCATCAAAGAGTCCATGGTCATCTCCAGTTGTACTTGTCAAGAAGAAAGATGGATCCACACGCTTCTGTGTTGATTATCGAGCACTTAACCACGTCATGATCAAGGATGCATATCCATTACCACGAGTAGACGAATGTTTGGACTCACTTGCTGGAGGGAAATGGTTTGGATGCTTAGACTTAAATCAAGGATTTTTCCAAGTAGGACTACACCCGCATGATAGGGAGAAGACAGCATTTTCAACAAGTCAAGGTTTATTTCAATTCCGAGTAACCCCTTTTGGATTAGCTAACAGTCCTTCCACATTCGAGAGACTAATGGAGGACGTTTTAAGAGGACTTCAGTGGGAGGAATGCCTACTTTATATGGACGATATCATAGTACCAGGATCTTCAGTTGAAGAGAGCTTATTTAGACTGGAACACATATTTATTCGACTGAGGGAGGCAAATTTAAAGCTGAAACCTTCAAAATGTATTTTGTTTCAGAAAAGTGTAAAATTTTTAGGACACGTAGTATCAGAAGAGGGAATACACACAGACCCAGATAAGATAGAAGCTGTACAAAACTGGCCTACTCCCAGGAGCGTAAAGGAAATTAAAAGTTTTCTTGGCTTATGTTCCTACTACAGGAAGTTTGTGAAAGGATTTGCAGATATTGCTAGGCCACTGCACAAAGCATGTCAAAAGGGAATTAAATTTACATGGACAGAAACATGTCAGGACGCCTTCGAGAAACTGAAAAAGTCAATGATAACACCTCCAATACTTATTTATCCAGTACCTGGAAAACGCTTTATCTTGGACACAGATGCAAGTGATAAAGCGGTAGGAGCCGTTCTTTCTCAGCAAATTGACGACAAGGAACATGTCATAGCATACATGATCAAGGCTCTTAATAAGCACGAAACATCATATTGTACTACTAGGAAGGAACTATTTGCAGTTATAACAGCACTTAAACATTTTCACTCTTACATTTATTGACAGAATGTATTACTTCGCACAGACAATGCAGCTGTCAGCTGGATGAGAAACCTCAAAAACCCTACAGGACAAGTGGCAAGATGGTTACAAAAACTAGGTACATATGACCTACAAATTGAGCACAGAGCAGGGAGGAAACACTCAAATGCGGATGCCCTCTCCAGAGACCCATGCACTTCATGTAAACGACAGCAGGGACTTCAGGAATTAACAGAGGAGTTCGAAAAGGAGAACACTGCCATATGCGAACAAATGAAAGAAAAAGACCAAGTCATATTAACAAACATAGCCAATCACCAACAGGAGGATGACATATCACAGGAAAAACAACAGCTTCCTGTTGAATGCCAACACAAAGTGGAATTAAAGGAGAATAAAGAAGCACAGTTAACATAATTCGTAAGAGCTATCTACAGGAGAAAAGAGGAAACACAGTCTGAGGAAATGAAAAATAAAAGCTTCATACTTTTGGGATGGGAGCCACAGGACTTAAGATTACAACAACTGTCGGATTCTGACATAGGAATCTTACTAGTAGAGTTAGAACTAAAAAATGAGAGACCCAAATGGGAAAGTGTCTCAAGTGGGACTTCAGCACTCAAAACCTTATAAAGTCAATGGGACAGACTTGAAATAATCGGAGGAATTTTATTCAGGAAATTTGAAAGCAATGATGGACAGAGTACAATAAAACAAATGATTGTCCCACAAAGCAAGAAACAGGACATACTGCACTATTTCCATGACATTCCATCGGCAGGACACCTAGGAGTTGACAAAACTCTGGAAAAGCTTAAAACGGGATTTTATTGGCCTAATATGAAAGATTATGTACAAAAATACTGCCGCTCATGTGATCGATGCTTTGCACAAAAACCAAAAAAAGAAACAAACAGGGCACCACTAGGAACATATATCTCAGGAGAACCTATGGAAAGGGTAGCTGTCGATATTTTTGGACAACTTCCACTTACGAAACAAGGGAATAAATATATCTTGGTCATCTCAGACCTTTTCACCAAATGGACAGAAGCCATAGCAATTCCAAATCAGGAAAGTACCACAATATGCAAGGCCTTTGTAGACAATTGTATCACCAAATATGGGACACCATTACAGATACATTCAGATCAGGGGAGGAATTTCCAGTCTGACACATTCAAAGGGATGTGTACAGTTTTAGGTATTGACAAAACAAGAACTATAAGCTTTAGACCACAATCAAATGGTGGTGTAGAGAGATTTAATAGGACATTAGCATCAATGCTCACAATGTATTGTGAGAAAAATCAGGAAACATGGGAAGACTATCTACAGCAAGTGATGATGGCATATCGATCATCGGTACATGCTTCAACCTCCAGGACACCAAACTCCATGCTATTTGGGAGAGAAATAACCCTTCCGCTACAAGCTCTAATACCACAACCAAGGAAAACACATATGGATCGAGGAACATCAGATGGTTATATGGATCACCTGAAAAATAAATTGGAACAAAATAATGCAATTGCAAGGAAGTCACTAAAACAGGTCTCACATTATCAGAAAACGAGATATGATTTAAAAGCTAAAAAACAAAGTTTTAAGAAGGGACAGTCTGTTTGGATATATGAACCAACAAGAAAAATTGGCGTTTGCTCAAAATTTACATCTAAATGGAAAGGACCATTTACGGTAGAGAAGAAAATTGATGATGTAACTTACCGAGTTAAAAGGAGCATGAGACAGCCTTCTTCAGTATATCATGTTGACCGTTTAGCACTCTATAATGGAAGGAACATTCCGTCATGGGCATCACGATTTCGGAGGAACATCGTTGAGGAAGCAGACAACAGACAGTAAATTTATCTTCAGAGGAAGATACCTCCATGAGGGAGATCCAGAGGATTCAGACCTATTCAACTTTTTATTTTAAAGACAGATCTGTCGAGAGGCGGTTTGGGAGTGGTCTGGTCAACCATTAGCTAAATCATCCTTTTTCGATTACAGGATGAGCCTGATCGATTGGTGGGAATGAATAGGTGCTGATGTGGATTTATTTTATTTTGAGTTTATTGGTTGCTGTTGTTGTTTGCATGCTTTTGAGTTTTCGACGGATGCTGGCCTTCCATTTAGGGAAACGTGGATATTGAAAAATAATTTGGGACCCGCGGGTGGATTTCATAAGAGAAACAACTATGGATAAAACTAACAAGGTTCTCCTTGTTTTGCAGGATGTCATCTGAAGTCGTATTAAATTGCTGGATATGCGCAGAAACCTTCAGCAAGACCAAAGAACTAAAAGACCATGCAATTGAGAAACATTCCGTATGTAAGATGGTATGTCCATGGTGTAGAAATGAAGAGAGGACGTTTGCGAGGATGTCAGAGCTGACAAAACACACTAAGAGGAAACACCAGGACCTGGTATTAGATCTTTTGGTAGGTGAATTCTTCACAGAACAAAATGGATTCTGGCTGGCGAAGAGACCATCTGATTATGTGAAAATAATTAAGCCCACCGATTGGACGACCACAATTGCAATAAGAACAAGAGCAGCATTGCTAGGTTGGATCGAGACAATAAAGGAGGATGCAGACTATGACAAGTATAAGAAAGAATGGGAAGATGGGTGGAAGGAAGCATTGTGGCACTCTGTGACCAGCCATCAATCTCCATGGAAAAGGAAATACAGTCCATCTAGGCCATCTTTGGATTTTCCGGAGTTGGCTGTTGCAAGGGTATAGCTTTCGGGTAAAGGGAAGTTGGTATACCTGAGAATGGAGGAATCCGCAACTGAGGTTTGGTTCAAGGTAGAACTTGTCCATTGGTTTATGGATGATCCAAAAGCAAATGAAAACCTGCTGAGGCGAATTAATGGAGTTACGGGAGACAGGGATCCACCAGAGAAGTTTGCAACGGAGTTGAAGTTGGGGGAGTCACAGTTCACTCTTAAAACCATCATCAGAGTATTGGGAATAAGCGAGAGGCACGTTCGAAGATTATATAGAGGAAAAGTTTCATTTGAAAAGACCAGGAAGGTACAGCTAGAGGTCAAAAGCGAGGATTATGGAGAAGAACCAGAATATGAAATTATGGACGAGATCGAGGATGTACAACATTGTGAGGATGAGGAAGAATCAGTGAGTAGACGAATAGTGATAGTAGAGGACATGGATGAGTTGAGGGAGAAGAAACATCAGGAACAGGAGGCAGAAGAGCGACGAGAACAGGAGGCGAAAGAACAACGAGAATAGGAGGCAAAAGAACGACGAGAACAGGAGGCGAAAGAACAACAAAAACAGGAGGCGAAAGAACAACGAGAACAGGAGGTGAAAGAACGACTGGAGCTGGAGGTGGAAGAAAAACAAGAACAGGAGGCAAAGGAACGGGAGGCAAGAGAACGAGACCAGGCAGTGAAAGAACAGCAGGAAACAGATGTATATAGAGCAGAGAAGCTACTGAAGAGAGGCGGGATGCCCTTATTTCCACCAGGGAGACGGCAGTGGGGAGGGAGACCGGTTCTCATTTCGTCTAATCCAACCAAAATGTACTGGCCGCCAAGAAATTGACAGTAATACACTCCAACAGAAAGGCTAACAAGCTGGAGGTTCATAGCAATGGTGCAGGCACGTGATGAGGGGGTGTCAGAATGCCGTAACGAGAGAGACATATTGGACGAGTATGCAATGCTGGCATTACCAGGGACACATGTAGAAAGATCAACAGAGAGAAGCTGGACTTCAACCACAAGAACAGCAAATTATAACATTTTAAGGGAGATCTGTCTCGGAAGATTGTCCGGAGAGGAAGCAAAGGGATGGCTGGCCATGTTCGAAGCAGCAGGTTCTGGAATTCCTGATGGTAAAGTACAGAAGCAGTTAGAACTGATTCCATTGCGACTGGACACAGATAAAGCCGAAAAAGATTAGAGGATATTGTGAATTGACATTTTCTTGAACTTTCCTGTCACTGAGACATAATGGATTGTTTTTATTGTTATTGTTTTTTGTTATATTTACTGACGTTTTTTGTGAAACTGAATTCGGGAGAATTATTTTTCATTGGGAGGGGAAAGTGTTATAAACGTAAAGCTTGATATGTGTCATTAATTTTATAAAGATAATGTAATATCTGACATTTAAGAAATTGGGGTTAAATTTCTAAAATATGTAAGTCTTAGATGGTAATAATGCACTAAGACACCTTTGGCTAGTTATTTTATCGATTATTTTTAATTCCGGTCAGTATTATTTTAGAAATTACTTAAATCATTTTCGAATACTGTATTATGAGTCATAATTAATAAGTGTCAATTGCGTAAAATTCAACTCGTAATGTTCAGGCACCTCGATCACGTTTTCACGTATTTAAATTGATTGTATATGCTCAGGGAGTAAAGAGCTTGTAAAACATAAGTTCAGTTACCTATTCATTAATTTTAACAGTTCCATCACATCGTTATTGGTGTGTTTTTGCAGGAATTCCATAGTGACAGGTGCTTGTTCATTTAAAAGGGGATCGCCATTTTATCGAATGGTTACTTCCGGTTTACCGTACTTTGATAGTCACTTGAATAAGAATTTAGATTCAAGTAAATTGTTATTATAAATTAATGGCTGGCCTTCCATTTTCATAACTATGTTGTTGAATGTTGAAATATACATGTAATATACATGTAATAAGTATTTTTATTAAGTGCTGCTTAGGGACTATTTTCTGTTAAAATTACGTCACACAGAAACGCTATAGTTAGGTTCTGTGATAGCGAATTTTATCGTCTTATTATAAACTTTCACTATTTCATTGAAGTAACGACAAACGTTCACTTATTTATGAAACTACATGCATATTCTATGCCGTGAGCCAGGAATATAGTTGTTAGTAATAAGTAATAAGCGATTTCCAGGTCTGTGAGCCGCGCAATGGTTTTGCCAGAGGGTATAAATACAGCGTCGATTTGACGTTTTGGCATCTCGAATCTGACTGTCGTCAAGGACGCAACACATCGATAAACCATTTAACTGAGTCTATAGCTACAAGGTACAAGATGCATTTTGATAAGAGTTAACGGTTTTCTGAACCAAACATATTAATAACTCCATTATGTATATATTAATTCACATTTTTAAATGAGACAACTTGAGTTAAAGTCGATACCAGGGAGCTGATATTCTTATAAATATTTACCATTATAGTAGCAAGAGGGCGCCATTTTATCTTGCCAACTAGGAACCAGTTCAATGTTTACTACAAATTTCCAGCCTTTGTTGAGAGTTTCCATTATTGAATATGAATTTAAGATAAACAATATAATAGAAACCAACACACATGTACCACCAGATAGTTGAGAGAAAACAACATATGGGTAATAACAGGTAAATATATAGAAAACAACATATATGTACTGTCATATATGTTTATTGAAAACAACACATATGTACTAACATATAAGTTGATAGAAAACAACACATACATACTATGATATAAGTTTGCAGAAAGCAACACATTGGTACTAACATATAAGTTGATGAAAAAAACAACACATAGGTACAAACATATAATCTTATAGAAACCAACTCACATGCACTAACAGATACGTTTATAGAATACATCACATAGGTAATAACAGGTAAATTTATAGAAAAACAACACATAGTACTAACATATAAGTTTATAGGAAACAACACACAGGTACTAACAAATAAGTTTATATAAAACAACATATAGGTATTAACTGGTAAGTTTATAGAAACCAATACACATGTACTAAAAGTTATGTTTATAGAAAAAATACACATGTACTAACAATTAGGTTTACAGAAAACACCACATAGGTACTACATTTGTCTAATCCAATCATTCATGTTTTATACTTCTATTTCATTGCCATGTAAGTCCTTCAGTTGCCATGTCACCACCCTCATGCCCACCAGTCTAATACCGAGCCATTCAATCATGTCTATAACTTCTATTTCATTGCCGTGGCAGTCCTTCAGTACCCATGTCACAACGCTCAGATACATCAGTCTAACACCGACCCAATCATTCATGTCTGTTACTTCTATTTCATTGCCATGACAGTCATTCAGTAACCATGTCACTACCCTTAGACACAATAGTCGAATACCGAGCCAATCATTCATGCATGTTACTTCTACTATTTTGCTATGATAGTCCTTCAATAAACATGTCACTACTCTGAGACACAATAGTCTAGTACCGAGCCAATCATTCATGTCTGTTACTTCTACTATTTTGCTATGGTAGTCCTTCAGCAACCATGTCACTACCCTCGAGTACATTTGTCTAATACCGAGCCAATCATTCATGTTTTATACTTCTATTCCATTGCCAGAGAGGTCCTTCTGTAACCATGTCACTACCCTCCTCCACATCAGTCTCATAATGATCCAATCTTTCATGTCGGCTACTTCTATTTCACTGCCATAGCAGTTCTTCAGTACCCATGTCACTACCCTGATGCACATCCGTCTTTTAACGAGCCAATCTTTCATGTCTGTTACTTCTAGGTCGTTGCCATGGAAGTCCTTCAATAATCATGTCACTACCCACATGCACATCTGTTTAATACCGAACCAATCATTCATATATGTTACATCAATTGCATTGCTATGGTAGTCCTTCAGTAACCATGTCACTAACTGCAGTCACATCAGTATAATACCGAGCCAATTATTCATATATGTTACTTCTATTTCATTGCCATGACAGTCCATAAGGTACCATGTTACTATACTAATGCACATCAGTCTACTCTCGAACCAGTCAGTCTTGTCAGTTACTTCTATTTCATTGCCATGACAGTCCTTCATTAACCATGTCATTACTCCCAGGCATATCAGTCTAAAACCGAACCAATCATTCAGGTATGTTACTTCTGTGTCATTGCCATGGAAGTCCTTCAGGAACCACGCCAATACCCACATGCACATAAGCTAAATATCGGGCTAATCATTCATGTCTGTAACTTCAATGTGATTGCAATGGAAGTCCTTCAGTAACCATGTCCTACCCCAGGCTCATCTTTCTAATACTGATGCAATCATTCATGATTCTTTGTTCGCAATGGCAGTCCTTCAGTAACCAGGTCACTACCATACAGGTACATCAGTTTAACATAGAGCCAATCATTCATGTCTGTTATTTATATTTCATTGCCATGGCAGTTTTTCAGTAACCATGTCATTACCCTCAAATATATCTCTCTAATACCGAATCAATCCCACATGTCTGTTACTTCTATTGCATTGCCATGTAATTCCTTCAGAAACCATGTCAATACCCTCAGAAACAATATTATAATACCGAGCCAATCATTCATGTCTGTCACTTCTGCTATTTCGCTACGGTAGTCCTTCAGTAGCGCTGTCACTACCCGCAAGTACATTTGTCTAATACGTCAATCATTTATTTTTTATACCTCTAATTCATTGTCATGTAAATCCTTCGGTAGCCATGTCACTACCCTCAAGCACACCAGTCTAATACCAATCCAATCATTCATGTTTTATACTTCTATCTCATTGCCATGTAAATCCTTCAGTAGCAATGTCAATACCCTCATGCACACCAGTGTAACACCGACCCAGTCATTCATTTATGTTACTTCTATTTCATTGCAATGACAGTCCTTCAGTAACCATGTCACTACCATTAGACACAATAGTATAATACCGAGGCAATCTTTCATGTATGCTACTTCTACTATTTTGCCATGGCAGTTCTTCAGGAACCATGTCACTACCCTGAGACACATCTCTTCAATACCGAGCCAATCATTCATGTCTGTTACTTCTATTTCATTGCCATAGAAGTCCTGCAGTAACCATGTCACTACCTTCAGGTACTTCAGTCTAATTCCAAGATAATCATTCATGTCTGTTACTTCTATTTGATTGGCATGGCAGGCCACCAGTAACCATGTCACTACCCTCAGGTACATCGGTCTAAAACCGAGCCAATCATTCACATCTGTTTCATCCATTTCATTGCCATGGTAGTCCTTCAATAACCAAATTACTACCCTCTGACACTTCAGTCTAATACACAGCCAATCATTCATTTATGGTACTTCTATTCAATGTCATGGCAGTCCATCAGGTACCATGTCACTATACTAATCCACATCAGTCAACTATCCAACCAATCATTAATGTCTGTTACATCTATTTCATTGCCATGGAAGTCTTTCATGTACCATGCCACTACCCTTAGACACAATAATATAATAATAATATAATACCGTGTCAATCATTCATGTCTTTTACTTCTACTCTTTCGCTATGGTAGTCCGTAAGTAGCCGTGTCACTACCTTCAAGTACATTTGTCTAATACCAAGCCAATCATTCATGTTTTATACTTCTATTTCATTGACATGTAAGTCCTTCAGTAGCCATGTCACTACCCTCATGCACACCAGTCTAATACCGAGCCAGTCATTCATGTCATTTACTTCTATTCCATTGCCATGACAGTCCTTCAATAAACATGTCTCTACCCTTAGACACAATAGTCTAATCATTCATGTATGTTACTTCTACTATTTCGCTATGGTAGTCATTCAATAACCATGTCACTACCCTCATGCACACCAGTCTAATACCGAGCCAGTCATTCATGTCTGTTACTTCTATTTCATTGCCATGGCAGTCATTCAGTACCCTGACACTACGCTCAGGTACATCAATCTAACACTGAACCAATCATTCATGTCTGTTACTTCTATTTCATTGCCATGACATTCATCCAATAACCATGTCACTACCCTTAGACACAATAGTCTAATACCGAGCCAATCATTCATGCATGTTACTTCTACTATTTCGCTATGGTAGTCCTTCAATAACCATGTCACTACCCTCCAGTACATTTGTCTAATACCGAGAAAATCAATCATGTATGTTACTTCTATTTCATTGCTATAGTAGTCATTCAGTAACCATGTCACTACCCTCATGCACACCAGTCTAACACCGAGCCAATCAGCCATGTCTGTTACTTCTATTTCATTGACATGACACTCCTTTAGTAGCCAGGTCACTACACATCTGTTTAATACCGAGCCAATCATTCGTGTCTGTTACTCCTATGTAATTGCCATGGAAGTCCTTCAGGTACCATGCCACTACCCTTAGACACAATAGTCTAGTACCGAGCCAATCATTCATGTCTGTTACTTCTACTATTTTGCTATGGTAGTCCTTCAGTAACAATGTCACTACCTTCCAGTACATGTGTCTTATACCGAGCCAATCATTCATGTTTTATACTTCTATTCCATTGCCATGGAGGTCCGTCAGTAACCATGTCACTATCCTAAGGTTCATTTCTCTAATACTGAGCCAATCATTCATGATTGTTTCTACTATTTTTTCGCCATGGAAATCTTTCAGTAGCCATGTCACTACCATCATGCACACCAGTCTAATAGTGAGCCACTCATTCATGTCATTTACTTCTATTCGATTGTCATGACAGTCCTTCAATAAACATGTCACTACCCTTGGACACAATAGTCTAATCATTCATGTATGTTACTTCTACTATTTCGCTATGGTAGTCATGCAGTAACCATGTCGCTACCCGCCAGTACATGTGTCTTATACCGAGCCAATCATTCATGTTTTATACTTCTATTCCATTGCCATGGAGGTCCGTCAGTCACCATGTCACTACCCTAAGGTTCATTTCTCTAATACTGAGCCAATCATTCATGATTGTTTCTTCTATTTTTTCGCCATGGAAATCATTCAGTAACCATGTCACTACCATCAGGTACATTAGTTTAATATTCAACCAATCATTAATGTATGTTAATTCTACTATTTCGCTATGGTAGTCTTCAGTAACCCTGTCAATACCCTCCAGTACATTTTTTCTAATACTGAGCCAATCATTCATGTTTTTTACTTCTATTTCATTACTCTGGCAGTCCTTCAGTACCCATGTCACTACCCTCATGCACACCAGTCTAATACCGAACCAATCCCTCATGTCTGTTACTTCTATTTCCTTCCCATGAAAGTCGTTCAGGAACCATGTCACTACCCTCAGACACATCTATTTAATACCGAACAATCATTCATGTATGTTACTTCTGTGTCACTGCCATGGAAGTCATGCAGTAACCATGTCACTACTTGCATGTACTTCAGTCAAATATCGAGCCAACTCATCCATGTTTGTTACTTATATTTGATTGTCATGGCAGGCCACCAGTAACAGTGTTCCTACCCTCAGGTACATCTTTAAAACCGAGCCAATTATTCACATATGTTACATGCAAATCATTGCCATGGAAGTCCTTCATGAAACATGTCACTACCCTCAGACACATGTTTTTAATATCGAGCCAATCAGTCATGTCAGTTACTTCTACTATTTCGCTATGGCAGTCCTTCAGTAACCATGGCACTACCCTCACATACATTTATCTAATACCAAGCCAATCATTTATGTTTTACACTTCTATTTCATAGCCAAATAAGTCCTTCAGTTGCCATGGTACTAACCTCATGCACACCAGTCTAATACCGAGTCAATCATTCATATTTGTTACATCCATTTCATTGCCATGGCAGTCGTTCAGTAGCCACGTCACTACCCCCAAGTACAACAATCTAACCCCGACCCAATCATTTATGTCTGTTACTTCTGTTTAATTGCCATGGCAGTCCTTCAATAACCATGCCACTACACTTAGACACATTAGTTAATGCCGAGTCAATCATTCATATATGTTACTTCTACTACTTTGCTATGGTAGTCCTTCAGTAACCATGTCACTATCCTCCATCACATATGTATAATACCGATACAATCATTCATGTTTTATACTTATATTGCATTGCCATGGAAGTTCTTCAGTAACCATGTCACTACCCTCATGCACATCAATCTAATAATGTTCAAATCATTCATGCCTGCTACTTCTATTGCAATGCCATGGCAGTCCTTCAGTTACTTCCATGTCATGGCCATGGTAGTCCTTCAGTAACCAAATCACTACCTTCAGACACTTCAGTCTAATACCGAGGCAATCATTCATTTATGTTACGTCTATTTCAATGCCATGAAAGTCCTTCAGGAACCACCTCACTACCCACATGCACATACGTTTAGTATCGAGGTAATCATTCATGTCTGTTACCTCTATGTGATTGCCATGGGAGTCTTTCAGCAAGCATGTCACTACCCCAGGCTCATATGTCTATTGCTGAGGCAATCATTCATGATTATTTCTTCTATTTCTTCGCCATGGGAGTCCTTCAGTAACAAGGTCACTATCATCAGGTACATCAATCTAATATCGAGCCAATCAGTCATGTTTGCTGTTTGTCCTTCAATAACAATGTCACTATCCTCTTGCACATTAGTCGAATACCTAGCCAATCATTAATGTATGCTACTTCTATTCCATTACCATGGCAGTCCATCAATAGCCATGTCACTACCGTCATGCGCATCAGTTTAATGCCGAGCCAATATTTCATATCTGTTACATCTATTTTTTTGCTATGGTAGACCTTCAGTAACCATGTCAGTACTCACAGGCACATCATTATCTTCCCGAGCCAATAATTAATGTATGTTTCTTCTATTTCATTGTCATGGCAATCCTTCAGTAACCATAGCACTACCCTTAGACACATTAGTCTACTATCGAGCCAATCATTCATGCCTGTTACTTCTATTCCATTGCCATGGAAGTCATTCAGGTACCATACCACTACCCTTAGCCACACTTGTCTAATACCGACCCAATCATTCATGTCAGTTACTTCAACTATTTCGCTATGGCAGTCCTTCAGTAACCATGTCACTACCCTCAAGTACATTTATCTAATACCAAGCCAATCATTCATGTTTTACACTTCTTTTTCATTGCAATATAAGTCCTTCAGTTGCCATGTGACTACCCTCATGCACACCAGTATAATACCGAGTCAATCATTCATATTTGTTACATTCATTTCATTGCCATGGCAGTCCTTCAGTAGCCACGTCACTACCCCCAGATACATCAGTATAACCCCGACCCAATCATTTATGTCTGTTACTTCTGTTTAATTGCCTGGCAGTCCTTCAATACCCATGCCATTACCCTTAGATACATTAGTTAATGCCGAGTCAATCATTCATATCTGTTATTTCTACTACTTTGCTATGGTAGTCCTTCAGTAACCATGTCACTATCCTCCATCACATATGTCTAATACCGAGCCAATCATTCATGTTTTATACTTATATTTCATTGCCATGGAAGTTCTTCAGTAACCATGTCACTACCCGCATGCACATCAGTCTAATAATGTTCAAATCATTCATGCCTGCTACTTCTGTTCCAATGCCATGGCAGTCCTTCAGTTACATACATTTCATTGCCATGGTAGTCCTTCAGTAACCAAATCACTACCTTCAGACACTTCAGTCTAATACCGAGGCAATCATTCATTTATGTTACTTCTATTTCAATGCCATGAAAGTCCTTCAGGAATCACTTCACTACTCACATGCACATAAGTTTAGTATCGAGGTAATCATTCATGTCTGTTACCTCTATGTGATTGCCATGGGCATTTTTCAGCAAGCATGTCACTACCCCAGGCTCATCTGTCTATTACTGAGGCAATCATTCATGATTCTTTCTTCTATTTCTTCGCCATGGCAGTCCTTCAGTAACAAGGTCACTACCATCAGGTACATCAGTCTAATATCGAGCCAATCAGTCATGTCTGCTATTAGTCCTTCAATAACAATATCACTATCCTCTTGCACATTAGTCGAATACCTAGCCAATCATTAATGTATGGTACTTCTATTCCATTACCATGGCAGTCCATCAATAGCCATGTCACTACCGTCATGCACATCAGTTTAATGCCGAGCCAATATTTCATAAATGTTACTTCTATTTCTTTGCTATGGCAGACCTTCAGTAACCATGTCAGTACTCACAGGCCCATCATTATCTTACCGAGCCAATACTTAATGTCTGTTTCTTCTATTTCATTGCCATGGCATTCCTTCAGTAACCATGGCACTACCCTTAGACACATTAGTCTAATATCGAGCCAATCATTCATGTCTGTTACTTCTACTATTTTGCTATGGTATTCCTTCAGTAACCATGTTACTATCCTCCAGTACATCTGTCTAATACCAAGCCAATCATTCATGTTGTATACGTTTATTTCATTGCGATGGAATTCCTTCAGGAACCATGTCACTACCTTCAGGCACATCAGTCTAAAACCATGCGAATCATTCATTTATGTTTCGTCGATTGTATTGTCGTGACAGTCCTTCATTAGCGATGTCACTACCACCAGGTATCCCAGTCTGATACCGAGCCAATGATTCATGTCTGATACTTATATTTCATTTACATGGCAGTCCTTTAGTAACCATGTCACTACTCTCAGGCACAGCTGTCTAATACCGAGCCATTCATTCATGACTGTTACTTCTATTGCACTGTCGTTGTTTTCTATCTGTAAAAATGTAACTACCCTCAGGTACATCAGTCTAATTACAAGCCAATCGTTAATGTCTGTTACTTCTATTTCTTTGACATGACAGTCATTCAGTAGTCATATCAGTACTCACAGGCATATCAGTATCATACCGAGCCAATAATTCGTGTCTGTTACTTATATGTCATTGCCGTGTCAGTCATTCAGTAACCATGTCATTACCTTCAGGTACATCAGTTTAATGACCAGCCAATCATTCATGTCTGTTACATCGATTCCATTGCCATGGAAGTCCGTCAGTAACAATGTCAGTACTCATAGGCATATAAGTTTAATACTGAGCCAATCATTAATGTATGTTACTTCTATATGATTGACATGGCAGTCCTGCAGTAACCATATCACTACTCTCAGGCACATCAGTGTAAAACGGAACCAATAATTCATGTCTGGTTTTTCTATTTCATTGGCATGGCAGTCCTCAAGTAATCATAGGCATATCAGTCTAATACTGAGCCAATTTGTTACAATGTCACTACCCTCAGGTACATCAGTTTAATACCGAGCCAAACATGCATCTATTTTTCTTCGATTTCATTGGAATGACAGTTCTTTAGTAACCATGTCAATACCCTCATGCACATCAGTCGAATACCGAGTCAATCAGTCTTGTGTGTTACTTCTATTGCATTGCCATGGTAGTCCTTCAGTAGCCATGTCACCACCCTCATGCAGATTAGTCTAATATCGAGAAAGTATTTCATGTCTGTTACTTCTATTTCATAGCCATGGCAGTCCTTCAGTAGCCATGTCACTACCCTCATGCAGATCAGTCTAATAACGAGCAAATCATTCATGTTTGTTACTTGTATTCCATTGCAAGGGCAGTCGTTCAATAACCATGTTACTTTGCTGAGGTACATCAGACTAATACCGAGCCAATGGTTCATGTTTGATACTTCTGTTTCATTTACATGGCAGTCCTTCAGTAACCATATCACTTCTCTCAGGCACAGCTGTCTAATACCGAGCCATTCATTCAGGACTGTTACTTCTATTGCACTGTCGTTGTTGTTCATATGTAAAAATGTCACTACCCTCAGGTACATCAGTCTAATTACGAGCCAATCGTTAATGTCTGTTACTTCTATTTCTTTGACCTGGCAGTCCTTCAATCAACATGTCACTACCCTCCGGTACATCAGCCTAATACCGAACCAATCATTCATGTCCGTTTCTTCGATTTCATTGACATGGCAGTCATTCAGTAACCATACTACTACTCCCATGCACATTAGTCGAATACCGAGCCAATCATTCATCTATGTTACTTCTATTTCATTACCATGTAAGTCATTGAATAGCCATGTTACTACCCTCATGCACAAAAGACTAATACCGAGCCAATATTTCATGTCCGTTTCTTCTATTTCATTGCCATGGCATTTTTTCAGTTACCATGTCAGTACTTATAGGCATGTCAGTTTAATACTGAGCCAATCATTAATGTATGTTACTTATATTTCATTGCCATGGCAGTCCTGCAGTAACAATATCGCTAGTCTCAAGCACATCAGAGTAAAACGAAACCAATCATTCATGTCTGCTTCTTCTATTCATTGCCATGGCTGTCCTTCATTAGCGATGTCACTACCCTCTGGCACATAAGTCTAATACCAAGCCAATGATTCACGTCTGATTCTTCTATTTCATTGGCATGGCAGTCCTTCAGTAACCATGTCAGTACTCATAGGCATATCAGTCTAATACTGAGCCAATCATTAATGTATGTTACTTTTATTGCATTGCCTTGGCAGTCGATCTATAACAATGTCACTACCCTCAGGTCCATCACTTTAATAACGATCCAATCATTCAAGTATGTCACTTCTATTCCATTGCCATGGCAGTCCTTCAATAACCATGTCACTAAACCCAAGTACATCAGCCTAATACCGAGCCAAACATGCATGTCTTTTTCTTCGATTTCATTCGAATGCCAGTTCTTTAGTAACCATATCAATACCTTCATGCACATCAGTCGAATACAAAGCCAATCACTCATGTATGTTACTTCTATTTCATTGCCATGGTAGTCCTTCTGTAGCCATGTCACTACCCTCATACAGATCAGTCTAATATCGAGCAAGTATTTCATGTCTGTTACATCTAGTTTATAGCCATGACAGTCCTTCAGTAACCATGTCAGTACTCACGGGCACATCAGTTGAATACCGAGCCAATCATTCATGTCTGTTTCTTCGATTTCATTGGCATGGTAGTCCTTTAGTAACCATGTCACTACCCTCATGCACATCTGTCGAATACCGAGCCAATATTTCTTTTTCGTCACTTCTATGTCATTGCATTGCCAGTCCATCAATAACCATGTCAGTACTCACATTCACACCAGTCTCATACCGAGCCAATAATTCACATCTGTTAATTCTATTTCATTGCCATGGCAGCCCATTAGTAATAAGGTCACTACCATCAGGTACATCCGCCTAATACCGAGCCAATCATTCATGTCTGTTTCTTCGATTTCAGTGGCATGGCAGTCCTTCAGTAACCATGTCACTATCCTCATACACATCTGTAGAATACCGAGCCGATCATTCATACATGTGCCTTGTAATCCACGACCAGGTCAGTCCTTCAATAACCATGTCAGTGCTCACATTCACACCAGTCTCATAACGAGCTAATAATTCATATCTGTTATTTATATGTCCTTGCCATGGCAGTCCTTCAGTAACCATGTCACTATCCTCATACACATTAGTCGAATACCGAGCCAATCATTCATTTTTGTTACTTCTATTTTTTCGTTCGATTTAATTTCCATATCAGTCCTTTAGTAACCAGGTTAATACCCTCAAGTACATCAGGCTAATATCGAGCCAATATGTCATGTCTGTTACTTCTAATTCATTCCCATGGCAGTCCTCCGGTAAACAGGTCAGTACTCACAGGCACATCAGTATCATACAGAGAGAATATGTCATGCCTGTTATTTCTATGTCATTGCCATTACAGTTCTTCAGTAGCAATGTCACTACCCTAATGTGCATCAGCCTAATACGAGTAAATCATTCATGTCTTTTTGTTAAATTTCATTGGCGTGGCAGTCCTTAAGTAACCATGTCACTACCCTCATGCACATCAGTCGAATACCGAGCCAATTATTCATATATGTTATTTCTATTCCACTGCCATGGCAGTGCTTCAGTAGCAATGTCACTACCCTCATGTACATCAGTCTAACAACGAGCCAATCATTCATGTCTGTTATTTGTATTCCACTGCCAGGGCAGTCCTTCAATAACCATGTCAGAACCCTTCAGTATTTCAGCCTAATACCGAGGCAATCATGCATGTATGTTTCTTCGATTTCATTGACATGGCAGTCCTTCAGTATCAATGTAACTACCCTCATCCGAATCAGTCGAATACCGAGCTAATCATTCATTTATATTACTTTTATTTCAATACCATTGCAGTCCTTCAGTAGCCATGTCACTACCCTCATGCACATCAGTATGTTAATGAGTCAATATTTCATGTCTGTTCCTTACATTTCATTGCCATGGTAGTCCTACAGTAACCATGTCAGTAATCACATGCACAACAGTCTCATACCGAGCCAATAATTCATGTCTGTTACATCTATGACATTTTCATAGCAGTCCTTCAGTAACAACTTCTCGACCATCAGGCACATTAGTCTAATACAGACCCAATCATGGATTTCTGCTACTTCTACTTCTATGTCATTGCCATGGTAGTCCTTCAGTAACCATGCCACTACCTTCAGTTACTTCAGTCTAAAACAGAGCCAATCATTCATTTCTGTTTCTTCTAATTCATTGCCATTGTAGTTCTTACATAGCCCTGTCAGAACTCTCAGAACCATCTGTCTGATACCGAGCAAAACATTCCTGTCTGTTACCTTCTATCTCATTGCCATGGCAGTCCTTCAATAACTATGTCACTACCCTCAGGTACATAAGTTCAATACGATCCAATCATTCATATCTGTTTCTTCAATTTCATTGGCATGGCAGTCCTTCATTAGTCATGCCACTACCTTCATGAACACCAGTCTCACACCGAGCCAATCATTAATGTATGTTACCTTTTATATCATTGTCATGGCAGTCCTTCAATAACCATCTCACTACATTCAGGTACTTAAGTCTTCAGTCGAGCAAATCTTTCATATCTGTTGCATCTATTTCAATGCAATTGTAGTCCTGCAGTAACCATGTCACTACTCCGAAGCACATCTTTCACATACCGAGCCGAGCATTCATGGTTGTTTCTTCAATTTGATTGTCATTGTAGTCCTTCAGGAACAAGGTCACTACCATCATGTACATCAGTCTAATACCAAGCCAATCATTCGTGTCTGTTATTTCTATTGCATTGTCATGGCAGTCCTTCAGGGACCATATCACTTCCCTAAGGCACATCAGTCTAATACCAAGCCAATCATTAATGTCTGTTACTTCTATGTCATTGCCATGGGAGTCCTTGAGGAACCACGTCACTACCCACATGCACATAATGTTGATACCGAGCCAATCAGTCATGTCTGTTACTTCTATTCCGTAGCAATGGCAGTCCTTTTGTAACCATGTCACTACCCTCATACACATCTGTCTAATACCGAGCCAATCATTCATGTCTGTTACGTCTTTATGATATTTGGGTAGTGGAGTAGCAACATATACTAATTTTAAAACCTTATTTTAACCCGGCCGGTATTATGACCCATGATCTACCACATTCGATTGAACCACTAACGACTAAAGCGGTTTCAATATGATGTTCATCTGTATATCATAGATGTCTTTACTTTTTTACGGCGAACAGGACTGTGTGGCCTGAATTAAAAACGGTAGCAAGGCCCTACCAGAAATAAATTGAGAAATTGCCAGACCTTATTGTAGCTATAAACAAATCATTGAGAAAAGTAAATTTAAAAGAGATTATAGACTTGTCTTTCAGGTTATCCATTAAGTGACAAATCACTTATTTCCAAGTAAAGACCTAGTGCATTATTATATACTGTGTGTAAGAAGAGGTTGAAGATATCAAAGGAGTAATCAATATCCGTATATTATAAAACAGACAATTCAATGGGCAAAATAAAAAAAACACAAAAGGACAAACAACGATCTACAAAACATACACTTAAAACTAAAGATAGAGTATCACGAACCCCACTGAAAACCGGGGATGAACTCATGTGCTACGGAAGGTTACGCAGTTCGTGAGGTTTGGAATAGGGTTGTTCAAACAATCATTATATACTGTGAGTGAAGTCTGTGATAAGGTTGTTCAAACAATCATTATATACTGTGAGTGAAGTTTGAGATAAGGTTGTTCAAACAATCATTATATAATGAGAGCTAAGTTTG
The DNA here is from genome assembly GCA_002080005.1 of Gigantidas platifrons. Lineage (NCBI taxonomy): Eukaryota > Metazoa > Mollusca > Bivalvia > Mytilida > Modiolidae > Gigantidas > Gigantidas platifrons. The sequence continues at coordinate 296,658 of MJUT01064985.1, read as the reverse complement.
AGATAGGGTTGTTAAAACACTCATTCATTGTTTTCCATAGAATCATCGTAAGTGTATTAGTTCTAACCTTGATGTCAACCAGAGCTTTTTTTAACACATCATCTCACAGATATTCTAATGACGCTTGCGGTTTTTTGCTCAAATTTCAGCTGCACAAATGTTCATGCATGATTAAATAATTTCGCAAATCAAGGAAATTTAAAAAAATGTTCACAAGACCAAGAAACGATGACAGTCAATTTACAGATCTCATGAAAGTATGACAGTCGAGTCACAGAACCCATTCATGGCAATTGCGATATGAATCACACGAGAAAGAAAAGATATTATGAACATGGTGGCAACTGCGAAGGTCAATTCTCTAAGAAACAGCTTGAAATAGCAAAACACGGAAATAGATAACAGGGCATGCTTTGATCTTACATGACAAGATATTATATTGGTTGATGAAGCTTTACGTGTACAAGGTGGTTCTGACAGAAAGTACTAAATGATTATTCATAACGTAGATGCAGTAGATGCTGCACAACAAATCACGTTATATAATGTAGACATCTAATTGAGCAAATTCATTAAGTTTATCTGACTAGAATTATATTATTCAGCTGGTAATTATTCAATGAGGTTAGCATCCAGACCGTCGGAATAATGTGAACCTAATAGAAAAAACAGCGTGTTAAGATGCTTGAATGTTATGTTATTCCAGTTTACAATTCAGCAGACTGGCTTTTGTTGATCGTCTACAGATTTTTACCATTCCTATAAAATGACAACGAGCCGAATCTCCGAACCATTCTTTAGTAATATAATTAGATCATCAATGTTTTTTTTTTACATTTTAATGAAGAACAGATAAGTTGACAATATGTATAATTACTCCATAAAAACAATAATTACCTGAAATTTAGTTAAGTAAAGTCTAGACATCAATAAATTATTGTATTCACCTGCTGGAAGTAACATTCAACAGATGATGTAAATGATTTCATAATCATTATAGTATAAGCAACAAAACAATTACAGGCATTTGTATCAGTGAATATTAGTTTTTACTTACTTGCAAAACCAAATATTATTTTACAGGTCAATAAAAACTCATTTTCACTTCTACAAAAGTTTTTAATTGCATATTGTATTGACGATTAAACAACAGGGTATTTATAGAAATCAAACATAAGATTCACATAGCCACATTCTACTTGTAAATGTCCTCTTTTCTTATTGTATAAATCAGGATGTCTCCGGAACCCAGCATTCTTCATCCGTTCATAAATAGTTTGGTATTCTATAATTTTTGTTTTGGGTGTATCAGGAAATATATGGTATTCAATAAGAAGTTGTCTTATCCTAGGAGTCAAATCTTCATCCAGGATATTTCGTAACACATCCCACTCATAGCTTTCTATATCGATCTCCAAAATGTCCAAGTGTCTCTATAAAATAACAATTGAATCAAAAGGTGCGTGTTAAATGTCACCTGTGTATGCTTATAAATATTCCTACTAGTATTTACATGGACTCAGAATATCTGAAATAGCTTATTTTTAAAACATTAAATCGATCCGACAATGGCGAAGTACGTTCCAATCATCTTTTGCAACAAATGTATATAAGAAATGGTGTCACATGCTAATCATGGTGTGTAAGTATTTGATACGATCCCATCTTAGTCTAAAGCAACCATGTATGATAAGTGTCAAGGATGTGTCTTAAATATTGTAATGTATTTGGTTGGTGTCAGTAATCAAGGCAATTCCATTTTATGTTGATGTGAAGACAAGATGGTCATTAATGTAGAAAATAGTTTAATATTATCTAAAGCATGTTATAATCCCAAGCTGAATGATCATTCCTCCAGGTTTGTTTTCTGCAACAATTTCATCGATTGGAAAACATGACATACATTCTAGCCTTTTTGTCTGTTCTAAGAGACTGATAAGTCATCTAAATTTTCAGTTCATAGACCTTGCACATTCCTGATCAAGGTTATTAAAATGTCTTTAAATATTACCTTAATGTTATCATTCTCTGTGAGTATTACATATTCGCAATATGCATTACTGGGTAGATACATCTGCTGGTGAGTAGCACCAGGCCTGGAGTCTGTCAAGTTTATTAGATCTATTTATTAGTGAAATTTACATTTTCAAACCTAATGTTGTCTACCTCAGTCATAGGAAGCTTTAGCCGATTTACCTATCCTCCATGGTCCGTTTTTTTGCTCCAAAGCGCTTTTAAATTATTTGGTTTTCCAATCTTTCGATTTTGAACACATCTGATTATGGTTATTCCAGAAAGGCGTTGTGACTGTAAATGTTATACCTACGTTTATGTGTGCTTGTTTGTTTGCTAGTTTATCTTTACTATTTCAATAACAAAACAAAATAAACCTATAACCCATAACCCTCGTATTAATTATAAAAATATATTGCTGAAATTGTAATATATGAATACATATAAGTGATATGGTTCATTAACCTTCTGATGTCTAAGATCTGTCACTATTTCTGAGAGGGTTTTCATTTTCCAGGTTTGACTTGGGTGATGTTTTACATAAGAATCTACCCGTGGACTAAATGAGTCAGCCTTTTGTCCTCCAAGTCCTGTTCGATGAAAATGGACGCCTGTTGATCGCACGCATTCCTTCACTTTGATCATGCTGAAATAGAAGCAAACAAAAACAAAACAAATATGTAGAAGTGACTATTTTCAGAAGGAGGGCAGTCATACCTCTAATTGATGAATTCTGAAAAAAAATAATTACACATATGGTGGTGTTTAGCTGAAGGTCCCAAATATTGACAACCCAACACTATTATTGAATAATCATTGGATAAAGATATGACATAAAACGATACCCTTAAATTCTGCGATAGTCAAATTCCCACCATTTATCCGTAACAAGATTCCTGCAGCACCGTGGCATTTATTTTACATTTCACAGCTCATACATTTTGTTGTGCTTGTGAGCAGTGCAGTGCATTTTTTTATGCCAGAACGTCGCTGATGGTGTAGCCGCTAGTCAAGCACGAATCTGTTGGTTTTAGGTTGAAGTAATCCCAATGAATATTCATCACGAACAGGTAACCGTTCCGATATATTAATTTTTCAATTGATAATTTCTGTTTCTGTTTTTTTTTCTTTCTTTCATGACTTTTACTAGGCTATGCTATAAGCGACATTAATTGTTTGCCATTTTGAAGAACCTAGGTTTGTAAGCGTACTTTTATTCCGGCGTTTAGCATTTCCGGTTAGAGTTAGGGTTAGGGTTAGGGTTATGTTTAGGATTAGGGTTAGAATAAGCAGATACATGTAGCATTAACATTTAATTATTAATGATTGCTAGCAGGTATATGTTGCATTAACATTGCATGATTAAAGGTGCTACCTTGGATCAAATGAATGGACTTCACAGTTTAATCTAGACATTGCATCATCAAAACTCCAATCATAGGCAATCCTACAATTAATACGTTAGTTTTCAACATTAGATAAACTGTACATAATACGCTAGTAACCAATATTAGACAAACTGTTTTTTTTTATATTATTATTAACTGTTAGCTGGTACATGCAACATTAACATTTTATAATTATTGACTACTAGCAGGTAAATGTAACATTAAGATTGTATGATTATTGAATGCTATCAGGTACATGTAACATTAACATTTTATAATTATTGATTGTTAACTTGTACATGTAACATGAATGTTTTATAAGTATTGACTGCTAGCTGGTACATGTATTATTAACATTGTATAATTATTGATTGCTAGCAAGTACATGTAACATTAACATTTTATAAGTATTGACAGTAACATTAACCTTTTATAATTATTGATTAGGATCCCGAACGTATTGATGACTTTATTTTCGATATTTGACAAAATACGTTTATTCGTGACCGAAAACTTTCAAGAAATTCATTGTATGTGAAACTGATCACTAGGTGATGAGGAAAGTCAGGACATGGAAGAAGAGTTTGAAGATACCAAAGGTGCTATCATAATCCAAATATCGAAGAAGAACTGACAACACAATGGTAAAAAATAAAATGTACAAAAGGAGAAACAACAATCTATAAAGCATACACATAAAACTAAAGATTGAGTAACACGAACCCCGCTAAAACCGTTGGTGAACTCGGGTGCTCCAGAAGGGTATACAGTTCCTGCTCCATTAGTGACACCAGTCGTGTTAATCTAGTTACATAGGTTATGCATAAGGAAAGGACTGGAAGTGCTTACGAGAAGTAGAACATATCCGTGGTCACATATATTCCATAACGATGAACCAGGTCATAGTGGCGACCGTGATGACTTCAACTTAACTAAGAGGATCCCATAATCCAGTAGCTTCATTGGTAGCAGCAATCGCCTATCAAGGAAATCGAGATAGGAGCCACAGGATCTGGACAGATGACGCATATTAATCCCTTTGTGATTCAAATAAACAAGGAAGATGTCTTACAAAACTTAGTATTGTTATAGAAAAATATTGATTATGCCAAATTAGTGGTCTTCGTAGTTTTAGTTCCGCGGTGTGGTATTTACACTGGCACTATGTTATAAATTTGATCTTACCCGAAAGAGTAAACCAGACATCGTTCGTTGATGATGAAAGGTAGTGTGTTGCAATCATAGTTGTCTTCATGTCCTCTTGGCTTTTTGTCATTGCATATATATTCTTGTGTAGGTCCTAAATCACTGGAAATTAAACAGATAAATAAACACATAATCTGCATTAATATGAAACTATATAACATGGAAAAGTGATGCACTCTATAAGAACAGATTGTCTTCTATAAGCTTGTCATATCTTCCAACGTTCATGGTTTGGTCAATTTTATAATCGTAATTTGTATAATAATATCATGGAATCTTATTTTGATCGTATAGTGCGGATCCTGATTTGTGCTTCATTCTTGATAAGACAGTCTTTAAAGACAAACCGGTTGTTCAGATAGTTTTGAGTTTGAAATGTTGTTTCGTTAAAACATATGTCTGTGACAATGGTATTGTTCAATAGATATATATGTATTATTGATATCCACAGTTCTTTAATGATGTGATTATTATTAAATCTGCTGATTTGGACTATCCTGTATATGTCTTTTTGGGCTTATTGCTCACAAGGATTATAAAATGATACGGCTACACAATATTTTGATCTTTAGAATACCTAATGGATGTTACACCACGATAAATTACCTCGATCAGGTTGTACACACCGGGTAACATGCCTAGCGGGTTACGCAAGGGTGTTTACAACCTGATTGATGTTATTTCGAATGAACCGAACAAATAATTTCGATCAAATCTGATAAATTAATTCAAACTTGTTTTGCTATGATATTGAAAAACGTATTTTTTTTTCTAAATAAGGCAAATAATCGGAAATAAATTTAAGATAACCCCAAAAAAAGTCTCATTTAAAGAAAATCACCAGATGACAACGGCACGCGACGCCTTTCAGAACGACATCTATTTTCAGATTCTGTACATTTGAAACTAACCTCAACATTTTAAGCCTATCAAAACACGTATAAAATGGCATGTGACTCTAAAATCTATTTATGGCATAGCATCTGGTTGATCTAAATTGATATAAGGATGTTTCTCTACATGCATGTCAACATATTCAATACTATTTACATACTCAGCGATTTGTTTGAAGGCTACATTCCAATCTTTGTCAGCTGGTTTTGATACACTTAAGTTGGAATATTTAGTAGTTTACTTCTTCTTAAGTTGTTGATGACTTTCAGTTCAACTAAAACAAGAACACAATAAATGATGGATAGCGCTATTGTCCCTTAGTAATAATATACTTGTTTCTTGGGCAACGATAATGACATGAAATAAAACATCATATGTTAGATTATATAAAAATAAGCCATCTCCTCTTTGAATGAAATGGCACAGTGGAACTTATTGATACACCTGAAATAGATGTTGAAATACAATAAAATTGCCGAAATAGAACATTGTCGGAACATTTGCACAAGAAAAATTGTAAAAAGAGGCAAAACCGATACAAATGTTACCTCATTCATGACTTCTCACCGGGTTTGTAAGTATATTAACACGACGGGTGTCACTAGTGGATCAGTAACTGCTTCCGGAGCACCTCGGTTTTAATGGTGTTCATGTTAATAGATCTTTAGTTTAATATGTATATTTTGAAGATCGTTGTTTGTCCATTTGTACGTTTTCTTTTGGCCATTGTGTTGCCTATTCTTCGATATACGGATTCTGGTTACCCTTTTGGTATCTTCAAGCTCTTTTTACCGCATGGGAATATAATGTCAAATTAAGAGAATGACAAAAACAATGTCTTGTACTATCACATTAAAATAGATTGCACATGGACAGTGTAAGTGACAACACATTTCTGATGTTACCGCATCGAGATGGAGTGTATATTAAGACAATGACCAAAAACCATATTTTGTACTATATCATGAAGGTGCTCCGGAAGGATATGCAGTTCCTGCTCCATTAATTACATCCGTCGTGTTAGTCTAGTTACAAACCCGGTGATAATTCATGAACGAAGAAAGGATCGGGAAGTGCTACCGACAAGGAGAGCATATTCGTGGTTATTTGTGACACCGCTATTTCATAGCGACGAACCAAGATGTCACATGAATGGTGTATTGAAAATAGATGTATGATGTTACCGCATGGAGATGGAATATCTTACTGAGATAGAAGTTCAAATGTACATCAAAAAGAACAACAAATGTCGTATCTTACATCATAAAGATAATGAATGAACTGAACTTTATAATAGAAGCAAATACTGCATTGTAATGGTATAAGACCAAACGATCATATTTATTAAACATGTATCTGATGTCATCACTTGACGATAGAATGACAAAGAAACTTCACTATAAACAGCAAATATGTTTACTACAACATGGATATAATATATCAAGCAAACTGTAACGTTCCGTAGATTCTAAATGACGATTTTGAGATGGAAGGCTAACTGAACAGAAATATATAAAATGAAATTGACATTATAATTGAAACCCATTAATTAGGCATACATTTGACTTTCCTTTAGAATGCGATAGCATAAGCCATGCATCTGCTTACCCTTCCGTGGCACCTGCGATCATCTTCGGATTTTAGTGGGGTTCGTGTTACGCAATCTTTAGTTTTATATGTATATTTTGTTGATCGTTGTTTGTTCCTTTGTTCTTTTCCTTTTGGCTATTGTATTGTCTGTTCTTCTTCAATATACGTTTCTGATTTCCCCCTTTGGTATCCTCAGACTCTTCTATGTTACCGCATTCTAAAGGAACGCCCAAATGAACATCATAATTAAGGATACATATCCGATGTTACCTCATTCGTATTGCACGTCATATACACATTATAGTTAAACATACATTTATGACGCTACCGCATCCTATTGAAGGTTATATTGACATTACAAGATAACCAACATGCCCGATTAAACGTACAGTATTACTGAAATCACAATAAACACATTACCGAAAGCGTTCATATCTTACTAGAATCGCAATAAACACATTACCAAAAGATTTCATAAATTACTAAAATCACACTAAACACATTACCGAAAGCTTTCAGAAAATTTGCCATATTACCGAAAGCTTGCATATATTCTGATTCTGACTTGTCTTCCTCTCTAAATATGTCTAATGAAGAAGCTAAATATATGATGATAAGAACAGCAGTTATAGTGGACACCAGTATTAGTCTGCCTTTATCCATGTATATATTAACTGACTTCTAACTCAGTTCTACAATGTAAAATGTAATGCGTTCCGGTTGGTTAAGTCAGTAGCATAAATATATACGAACGGTGCATATATTTAACGTTGTAAAGACAATATTACTTGCTCTACTTGTTACTGTTATTTGTGTAAAATTATTTTAAATATTGTTTTAGGTTGAACATTTTGATAATAATATTCACTTAAGATAGAGATTTTAGAAGCCAGCGACATATATGCTAAGCATAGTGTTGCAATACTTGTGTAACAAAATATAATGTATATGTAATGCATAGATACTAAAAGAAACATGTAAATATTTTTGATGAAAATATTTTTGTTAATCGTGTCACAAAAGAAAAAGAAAAGAAGATAATAACACAGATTTTCATAATATTGCATGAACTCCGTTTTTATTTTGAGGCAAATTTTGTATAGATCTTAATCATAAATTACATAGGGTATACTGTTTCGATTGTCACTTGGTTAGTCTAGAACATGCATGAACTTGGAATCCGCGAAAGGCATATGGTCTCATGTCTGTATGATGCCATGCGTAAACGTCAATATTGAAGACACGATATCATCACTGACTTCATATCAAATACAATACATCACGTTTAAATAAGCAACAACACACTTGTTTATTTCTTTGTTGGAAGCGAAAGAAATCGTCATTGTTCTTGCGCATAAATGAAATTGCGGAAAATTATTTCTTAGCCTGGGCGACAAATTTGTTTTACATACTAGTAGTAATGAACAAATGCTTGCCACATGTCTATCATTGACAGAGAGAGTAGTGGTCAGGATTAGGTTAATTACGTATCCATGTACATGTGCATATATTTTTAAAGGTAATAATGTGTGTGAGCGTCAATTATTTTGCGCTAGTTTACTGCCATATTTTATAGCAATGCAGTGCACAATCCTATGTCCATCCGATTGACACCAGATAACGAACCACTCCCCTCCTCCTCACTACGGCAAAAATTTCATATTTGCAAAGCGGGATTACTCGAATGTAAGTGAACATACCCTTAGTACTTTTGGCTTATTTAATGTCTTAAAGTAATTGTATTATTCATTTATTATTTTAATATCCACCTCTCTCCATTCATTAAGCTGATATTCCCTAGACACCCTATTCAACAACTTACTAATACAGGTATATTCAAAGACAATGCACTTGAGATAAATCAATAGGTACTGTCAACAGCCACTTGCTAACCCAACTTTTGTCAATTAGCTATCACTAACACGGCCCGTCAATATCCCATCTGGGATCACTATCCCATCTGCAGTAGAGCTGATGTAATATTCAAACCTATAACGTGCATTGCTGATCTAACTCAAAGAGCGGCAGACCCAGTATGTTTCAGGCCAATCAAAACTGGGGGATGTGACCATGTGGTCACATTGAACCGAGAGTATTGATCGACTATTTCGACCTACGAGATGCTCTTTCATTTTCCTTTTCGTGGTGGGTGTTTCTTGTTTGATGTGGCGATGACGAAAAGCATTCCAATCTTGGAATTATTTCTTCAATTTTCTATTGAGAGATGCCCACAATCTTGTCGTCTGTTGTGAACGAATTGTTGTGTACTTTGGCACATATGGGAACTGGATTCCACGATGGTACTAGTCACAGTGGGAAATTTGCTGAGCTCATTTATTCACAAGTTAGCTTTAATTGTTGGGAACAATTATCTCAATATCTCTTCCTGTGATGCTTATTTTTCTTCAATGTGCAGCTAGTAACTCCATTGGCACCATCTGGCAGGTTCATCCTCTAACAATCTGGAGTTGATGTGCCTTTTCATTAAACGGGCCATGTGTGAGTCCTTCTCCTCCGAGATGCTCTCGGTAATCACAGTTCAATTTGTTGTAAATTAGCGTTGCAATTTGGACATTTGCCGTAGTCGATTTGTTGTTCCTCCTGCGATGACACACCTATGAATTTCATAAGGCAACAGGAAACAGCTACAGCAACGCTTCATTCAATTCCCATCATCGGTTGCATTTTCCTAAATAGTCTTCAAACTCTACTTTAACAACCTTTAGAATTATATAAATCTCTCGTAAATGTACTACCATGACAACTACAAGTTTGAAAATATCAGAAGAAATCAGAAGCAATTAATATAAGAAAGGAAGACAATACAATGACCAAAATAAAAAGGAGAAACAATGATCTAAAAACACTACACATAACTCTAAAGACTGAACAACGAGAACCTCACTAAAAACCATCATCAAGGAGTGAACTGTATCCTTTATTGCAGTCTAAATTGCTTCTACGCGATCAACACAATCATAAATTTATAATTATTCAGTGAACATACATCATCTTCATCACGCTAGCTTCTTTTCGTTTTTCTTAAGAAGCCTTTTTATGAATTCCGTCAGGATACGAATAAAGGCAAGTCACTTGTAAGAGGAGCACAGATTGTACCCATAATAGTGTCAACTACAGTTTTGTTGTAAATGGAAAAACTGGTGTAATGCTTCGAGGATAATTTAACTTGAAGATATAAATCCGATATGAGGTTGATCCAAGCAATATCATTTGGCGAGTGTAACATTTAAAAGTACCAGAAGCGCCAAAGAGACTAGGACACGACTAAATGCTTTATTAGGACCATTACTAATTAACAACGAATTGTACTTAATTAGTACTCACGATCACGCAATTGAAGGATAAATTAAACACTAAATATCGTAATACAGAATGATTACCGGAGAAATATGCAATGACTTAAAAGACAACCGTATTAATATATTATGCTAAGTGAGCGTAATAATACTATTAGTTCTCGGGTATATGTAATTCGGTTTTAGTCTGGTGCATAAGACTTTGCGTAAAGTAGTTCCATATCGAACACACCGCAAGCTGAAGTTGCATTGTCGCCATTGCTCTTCTATGTCTGATTCTGAGGAACGTTTGTTTTAGACGAAAGATCCGAACAACCGGCAGTTCGTTCAAACGGTAGGAAATTGTTTCGTACAATTAAGAAAACCGACCATGTAACTGCAGATATAATGAACAATTTTGATTCAAAGGTTTGACACCTCGGATAGTACATTTAAAGATTTAAGACTTTTAGCTATGTTCTTTATCTTATGGTGGCGTTATAAGATACAATGAGTTAAGTAATTTAAAAGCTAATATATTGATTTTCCGTGAATATTATCTCGACATTTGTGTAGAAAAGAGCAAGACAAATTCCTATAGGAATGGTAAACATGTATTGATTCCTCAGTTGAATAAGTTAGTATTTAGCAGCATTATATTTCTCTAGCTGACATTGATTTGTTATCCCGCATGTTTTTGTTCAGGTCTCTTTCATTTTTGAAAAAAAAACAATCAAACACTTTTATATTGAGTGACAACTTCTACAAAGGAGGAAATCAGAAGCAGTTAATCTAATAAGGGGATACAATACAATGACCATAATAAAAAGGAGAAACAATGATATATAAAGCACTATGCAGAACTCTAAAGATTGAACAACAAGAATCCCAATAAAAGTCAGGGCCAAGATGTGAACTGCATCTCGTGTATCCTTTATTGAAGTCTCAACGGCATCTAGGCGATGAACACAATCGTAAATGTGGAATTATTCAGTGAAGAGACATCATCTTCATCACGATAGCTTCTTTTCGTTTTTCTTAAGACGCCTCTATATGAATTATGTCAGGAGATGAATAAAGGAAAGTCGTCTGGAGGAGGAGCACATATTGTACCCAAAATAATGTCGACTATTGTTTTATAAATAGAAAAAATGGTCTAAAGCTTCGAGGATAATTTAACTTGAAGATATAAATTCGATGTGACGTTGATCTAAGCAATATTATTTGACGAGTGTAACATTTGAAAATATCATAAGCGCTAAACAGACTAGGACATATGTAAATGAAACATTGAACGTAATTTTGGACCACTTGAGCAGCTACAGTGATTCCGTTTTAAATAAATATAATTAGACAGTCATGATAAACTTCAAATGCTTATAAGCTATCACTGTAGAAAGGAGAGAAACTATAAAACAAAGACAAATATAAATAAATTTATACATTGAAAATATGCACATTAACAGGGGCGTCGGCATACTAATTGAGATGTATAGCCACTATTTATATCGGCGAGGGGACCGCGGCCAGTGAAGGACCCCATTGGATGCAGGACAGAGTCCTAGTAGGGGTGCCAGGGCAAATCTACCTCCTGGATATCATGAGTTATACAACAGAAAAGCTGACGTTTTTGATGCATTTTAATGTGTTTTTAACTACATGAAATTTGTCCCTTTTTGACAATAATACTACCGACTGACCAGATAGAACATTGGCGTTGTTTACTTCACAGTCAGATCTCTCGTGGACGGATTGATGGTCACGTTACTTTATTCCATTCGAAACGTTAATGCCGCAAGGGATAACAAACTGCATGTTTGATTGAGGTTACATTCTGGACTTTATTTATCATGAATTATTCATCATGTTTCACTTGCATAAGATTATGAAAAGTCTATATGCCGATTCCTTCAGCTCACAAAGTTATCAATGATCATAAACCACAAAACACTGCAAATGGATTATGTTTGTTTAACATTACGGTATTAAGCTGTATACTTATATAAATTGTGTGTAATTGTTCATTATTATGTTTACTGTAAATTTCTATAATAAAAATGTCTACGATATTTTGGCATATATCACAACGAATTATATAGTGTTGATATACTATGCACAAATAGTACATCTATCATGTCAGTTTCAAGCAGGGAAGGTTGGGTTTTCAACTGTCTGTCAAGCTATATGTATATAGTCCACGAGCAAGGGGGCGGATTCAATCTGTCAATATATCATAGTCGTCTATCAGTAAGTACATACATAATATATTATAAAATAGAATGAAAGCTTAAGTTACTTTTAATTTAGCAAAGAAAACCGATTGATGATTTCCTGTCACATTATAGGTAAGTATATACTGAGAAAAAGTCCAGGACATTCTGCATTTTTCAGAGACACAATCAATATCGGACTTCCTTTATTGAAATCATTCTCACTTTATTTTGTCTACATATGACAGTCAGCATAATAATAATAATAATATTGTGTTATTAATGGCTATGCCAATATAGTGGTCAGGGTTGAAGAGATAGTGCACGATCCGAAGGGGAGTGCACTATGTCATCAATCCTGACCACTATATGGCATAGTAATTGCTAACACAACATTATTATATAAATATAAGGTTGACCTTTTTGTAATTACAAGTATTATAATTGTTCAAAAACCAATGTGCAAATTGTTTGACTTTATTATTTGTTTTACCATTTTCGGACACATAATCATTATGTATAACAAATGGATATCACATTTGTTTGTTTTCCTTTAGTCATAGTATGCCAAACTCCGTCTGGAAAGTAAGAATATGGCAGTACGAAATATTTTAAACCAGCATACTCTTCATGAACAAGTTTTGACAAATACACCTTGTTATTTTCCTTTTCTGGTACCTCATCCTTATTAGAAAGGCCCTGCATATGAACGGTTAGGTTGACCATTTGTTCCACTAGTTTATGTAACACTTGTTTTGTAGCATTTGTAGGAAATATATTTACAAATCCTCCATTTTTACTGTTAGGTTCATAACAAATTCCTATGAATAAAATGTCATATTGATTGTAATACGAATGTAACAGGGGGACGGGATTCCTTATCCATAAAAAGTCAAATTCAAATAAAAATGTTTCAAAATCATGTTGCATGAGTAGATTTAATATTTGTGTTCTCCGCACTAGAAGTTTTAGATATCCTACATGACTGAAATATTGATGGTCTTCTAGAGTCTGTTCTGCAGACAAGATTACCACGTGTACGTCTTTTGATGCCAATTCTAATCTCTGTTTCGTGTCGGCATTAGTAGTAATTATCAAGACCTGTAAATATATTACAATTAATTAAAATAATGATGTCATTACATTGAAATGAATAAAAAAACATACAAATAATACACAATCGGTACACTTTCGAAATGCAATAGAAACCGCACAGAAATGGAGTCAAAGTGGACACTCACAACACAAATATTTTTGACCACTATCTGTTTTTTGGATCGGTACATGCAGGGTGTTCAATTAAAAGTAATTATAATGTAATTATAATGTAACGCGTATTTTCATTGGCTATCGAGAGCCGTCAAATCTGCAGTTGACAGGCCTGAAGGAATGCTATATTCCTACGCCGAATTCACTTGTTTGTTAACAATATGGTTGACCCAGATATTTCCGACTATGCATTTGACGCTGATGGCCTATTTAGGAGATAACTGTATTGTATTTTAAATTTCACGGCATCAATTGGAGATCTGATGGTCGCAAATTAAGTTTACTATCCGATCTAATGCAATACTGAGCATAAAAATGTATTCTTGCAGATCCCTGGGTCTAAAAATCACAAAAATTAAAATTCCGGAAAATATTGTTGCACGACTTTGGCACATAAACAACGTCATTTTTACGTGACGTTATAGGAAGACTTCCAGTTTAAAATGTAAAGATCAAACGTTATTTGGCTTCGTGTACGCTTCAATTTAGATAGAATTTAACTAAAATAAGTGTTCAAGGTAGGCATTTTAAATATTTTTGTGCATTGTTGTACATATGACATGTAGGATTTCACGTTTTCAAGATGGCGGATCCTTAAACAACTACTTTACTATTTTTTTAGCGGAAGGAATTTGAAAAGTTCATATATTTCATCATTTAGTTGTATGTTTTCAAACTAGTGTGTACACGTTGGGAGAATTTCATCAGAATAGGAATAACAGTACTGTATTTGAAGAGTTGTAAGTGTAAATTGTGGATTTGACGGTAGCAAATATCTGTTTTACTGGCTCCGCTTCGCGTCGCCAGTAAAACGGCATTGGCGACCGTCAAATCCAAAATTGACACCTCCAACCCTTCAAATAGAGTACTGTTATTGCTTAAATAACAGACCAAGGATAACGTAATACAATGTTAATTTCATGTTATTTTTAATAAATAAAATAAGCTTAGTCCCGTGGGTATCATCTCCCCGATAGGTATTTTTTTTATCTATGTTTATAAGTTGACAGTAAGGGACGGTTAATAACGTACGTTTATTTGAGATTTTTTTCAATTTTCCCATTGTTAATTTTCCATCAACATGGAGCCTCTTCACCTTATAGAGTATATACCATATTGTATATAATATGGATTATAATGTGATGTTCTTGATATAGGGTTGCTGCTAACAATGATACTATTGGTCCAAGGAATTGTAGTGGTTAAGTTGAGTTAATCACGACTTGGTTAACCACTGTGGAATAACTGTGTCTCAAATGACAATGTGTATGTTCCTTTATGGAAATATATTTGATCCAGTCGATTATCATGTTCTGTTGATGCTCTTTTGTTTTCTTTTTTGTTTGTTGTTTGTGACACAAGCCGATTATCATGTTCTGTCGAGGCTCTTTTGTTTTGTTTTTTGTTTGGTGTGTGTGACATAAGCTGATTGATCATGTTCTCTGTGGTCTTTTTCGTTTTGTTTTTTGTTGTTGTTGCTACTATCCTAGACTTTTACTTAATTGTACCTTCCAATCTTTCGACTTTGAGCGTAACTGATGAAGATTATTACAGAAACGCACAGTGTACACTGAAATAGATATGCCTATGTTTATATATGTATATTTGCAGATTAATATAGAATCCTATATGGATCTACATTCCACTATTTTTACAATAAACAAAATGCGGTCATTCAGAAATGTAATTACACAATACCTGTGCATGAACACCTGTGGGTTCGGCATTGCATAGCCAGTTATATGCTAAGGGAAGGTAGGCATCGTTGATAATACTGACTAGTATTGGTTTCTGTGTGATGCTCTGAGCTATCCTCGCTATATGAGATAACTCGTCCTCTCTTAGCGGCAGAATAGGTTTTTTGAAAATATATGGCACTGGGGCAGTTATTTCTTTGCGATTAACGTGGTTAAGTCTTTTTAATAGAACTATGATTGTAATTACTGCCACCAAGGACAATAGGATAACTCTACGAGATATTAATTTTTGTGAATCTACAACAAAACATATCCGTTACATTTATACTCTATAGTAGAATCTTGTGGAGAACTTTGCGACACAACACGAACGGGATCACCTGGCATTTATTTTGACCAGATACGAGCGTCAATTAATTGCAAAGCTCCTTCTAAAAACTCTGTTTTAGACTCGAGCCCTATTATTGTGCACGCTCCAAGACATATTCCAAATGAACTATGGAATTATTATAAAATGGACAATCGCTTAAAGGTATATACATATTATTTTGATGACATGCATAAAAGGAAAATTTTTAGTGTGCCTGTATGGTCTGTAGAACTTATAGATCATTTGATTTCGGAGGCGAAACGAAGAAATCTTCCTTGCAATAATGGAATATCAGAAACCAAAGCACTCCGTCGTGGCATACAGTACGCACCTGGTATAAAACATGGACGAGTATTAATGATCGGTTCAGAAACACCATGGATTGAAGCATGTGCTCTGGAAGCTGGAGTTAGGAAAATAGTGACCTTAGAATATCAAGAAATAATCTCAGAGGACCCATGAATAGAAATAATTAATCCTACGGATTTTAGAGAACGAGTACTAGACAATACATTAGGATTAATAGATGCTGTTGTAAGCTATAGTTCTGTGGAACATTCAGGACGGGGAAGATATGGCGATGCTTTAAGTCCTTGCGGATATATCATTGCTGTTGCAAAGGCTTGTTGTGTTACAAAAGTAAATGGGTCATTAACACTGGCAGTGATGTTTAATGAAAATAAAGATTATTTCAGATTTAATGCTGACAGTTTTTATGGTAAAATTAGATATGCATATCTGACGAGTAAATGGACGCAGTTTTATAGAGGTGACGGGTCACAGAAAATTCATATATTCACAAAAAGAGAATAAAAAATTAACAAAGACTATTGTATTTAATTTAGTCTAGAACATAAATAAACTTTAGAGAAAAAGCGATGAGACATTGGTTACATTTGAAACAAGACAGCGGATGGAGACAAAAAGAAGCAGAAAAAAAGGTAAGAAAAAAAAAACAAAACAAAAAACAAGACACAAATAAAACCAAACAATTATAAAAAACGCATTATATAGCACTATACAGATATACAACGGATCACACTAACAAACATGGATGGGTCGACGTGCTAACACAATGTTAGCAATCATTGTTTCTTATAAGAACAATTTGAAAATACCAACGATGAAATCAATATCCGTACATCGAAGAACAGACAACGCAATGGCCAAAGGAAACAGTACAAAAGAACAAACAACGATCTACAAAATATACACATCAAAACTAAAGATTGAGTAACACGAACCCGACTATCAGAAATTCACCGTTTTCCTCATATAGTTTAGTCATGTAAAGGTATTATCGGTGACAGAGGAAGGAATCATGTACGTGAAATTGGTTTGAACCTTTGACATCTGAGGAATGAATATTTCGTAACAGTCAACCAGTTCGAGGAGTTGACATCAACCTAGGAGCAACATAGCATTGCTTCAGTAGATTTAACAGCTTTACATTGCAACATATTATATCTCATTTTAAACTGTATTATTAATCTGAATGGTGAAAGTTATTAATGAATCTACTCTTGTATTTAGCTGTACCTAAGATTCGCTCCACCTGCCTCTCCTCTGTCATGGGTAATGACGACCTATGTTGGATATTCTGACTATATCTGTTAGTTTTCTTGCATACAGAACGTCAAGAAGTATATTTGATTTTGTGTTGACCAAGATCGTACCCCACGCCTGTATTCCAATAAAAAATAACAGTAACAAAAAACAAAATAAAATACAAAAAAACAAACAAACAGAAAGGCATATTCTGGTTCAATCTATGCACCTCGACAAGAATTAAACACTATTTGATTCATTTCATCAATATATTTCATTTTTTTTAAATGTGGTTGCTGTAAAGAAAATCTGTACACATTTATCAACACGCCATCGATCGATAAAGTCGTTCTCGATTAAAACTGGCTTTCATTTGTAGTCTTAGCTAATTGCACACAGTGTATTAACAAGTTGAAGTTGCATAGTTTTTCGTATGGCGTGTTTTCATCGCTAAATTATGATTAGACTTTAGCAGAGATATGGAAAGCTGTTGGTCTGTCACATGCAGGTTATAGCAATAGAAGCGAGCTGGGAGTAAACCATTTTGTAATTGATCGTTTCCTGCAGTGCTTGCAAGTGACTGGAATGGTTGATGAACATCCGCGATCTGACAGTCCCCGCAAAACTACACATGGATAGGGTATACTAATAGACCTATGTGCCTGAACAAATCGGTTTGCTGTATTAGCTCGTATTCGAGATGGATTGCATTTTGGGGATATGTTTCTGTAAGGATCATTAACATACCCTCCATGAGCAGCACCTGCGGGCCAGGCGACCCATATGATGGCCATTACCGTCATTATGTCATAGGCGGGCTCCATGGAATTGATCATAAAGCCATCACCGTAGGAATATTCGTGATTGGAAGCAAGTCTATTGTTCAGACAAAGGTCAATTGTATTGTCCCCGATGGCCGCGTTCGTGTTTGGCGGCATAGAAACATGTACTTCACGACGAAACGTGATTAGTACAACAACTTTAAATAACGGGGGTGTAGCTGTCTTGGCTGCTTTTATTTTTAATGTAGTTAGACTTACATGTCTTACAGAGTAACCTCAATGGCGTTGCATACCGCAACAACGTGTCAATGCACGCGTTGTACCCCATTTTGACAACCATCCATTGATGGACAGGATGATCTTAATAGACAATAACACCAGACCGGACAGAGCTCGCATTGTTCATGCGTTCAGATAGAAAGAGGAGATTGACACAATTCAGTGGCCTGCCAGGCCCCCTGAAATTAACTCAATGGAACAAATATGGGATTTTATTTACAGTAATATGAATCATCTTAATCCGCAATGTTAACATCATGCTACATCACATCGTGCAATTATGTTTGCCCATCTAGTATCGTCAAATTGTTCTTACAGAATTAAGTACAATAATGATATATATGTTTATTATATATTTATTCTGCATACATCGTTGTAATATATCATACAGGGAAATAGACAGAGATGCATTTCAACAACACGTCAAAATACGTTGATCAGCTGGAATTATAATTAAATCATATTCATTATTTGACTTACAATCAGTTGTTTAATTATTCTCTGTGCGTGCGCTATGTATATCCATGTTGAACGGAACATATCATTCTTACATCGTGATCGCCAAATATATCGCATATCTTCTATAGTGACATGATGACACAACACACAATGTTCATTCTTAAAATTACAAGATGTGTGACTAATAGCATCTGTATGGAAAAATCCAAACAAGTTTAAAAACGTATAACCAAGTTCCTTAACACAAAATCCTATGTAAACATCTTCAAGATGGAAAAAGGGTATGTTGCTGTATACCTGTAAAATGCGTTTTAGAGTGTGCATACTGGTTATATAACCGAAGCCATTACATAACCCAGGGTAGCTTTCGAATGGATATTCTTGTGGTGTTTCATAAGATTTAGACGACGGGTCTACATATTCCAACCGCTGACTTTAGTAATGCTGCTTGGTTTATATTCACTGTGCTCAGTAGTCCCTTTATATTTACATAAACGTCGTCATCTGTTTTTAAGATAAAGTTGGCGTTGCTACAATATATTGATGCCCATTTATATCCCATTATTGTTTTGTATGTTAAGTTTCTATATGTATCGTAAAAGCTAAACTGAATTATATCACCATATTCTGAATGGTCACGATATAGTTGTGTGTCCACTGAAGTGTTCGTACTTTGTCCAAAGAGGAAAACATGTTGGACCCACAATGATTTATCATACGTAGGAGCCAACCATGTTTCACGAATAGTACTTCTAGCCAAGAAATTGTAATTGACAGAAAATATTAAAATTAACATTTTGATACCTGTTATATGTGTACTTTTATTACATATAGAAAAGTTATTGAGAATGATATCTGATTCAATGGATACACACTGATTACATATTAATGGTGGATTCCTCTCATATGACGTGGATCTGCCGTCATCCATTTTATCTGTCTTAACGCCACGGAAAACAATAGACAAAGATATAGCACATATGACAAAAAACAGTAGAAGCCAGCTGGGTAGTATTGTAACGACGTGCTTTGTCAGTACATATGATCTTGTACCTTGACACCGATGTGGCCAAAAACGAAAATGTATTTGATACATCTGTCAGATATTGTAAATACAAAGTGCATATTATCCATGCAATTTTAACCAAAGTATTTCTTTTCATCATTAATTTCCAATTAACTCAGCGTCAGTTAAAATGATTTCACAACAAACAAAAACCAAAGTTATATAAGGTATCAAGTCCGATCATTTGGTAAGGTTGTCAATCAGTTTATTTAATGGAATCTGCAATAAGAACGTATATATGTTATTTAATGCACAGGACTCGTTGGTAGAATAACCGTCATCGAGTACGCTCAAAGTTCTTGGCAGCCAGAACACCAAAGTGTCTCAACAGAATAACCAATGTCATCTATATATATGACATGTTTTTGTCACAATATTACATAATATAATAAGGGTAATTTTCAAGATTAGAAAAATCTTGACAATAACGCAATTCACCCGGATATATGTTGGTATTTTACTCACATGTTGAAGGGACTCGCATGACCACATCATTTCTGTAAGACCCATAAACTGAGTTAAATCTCTACATATCTTATTGAAGTGATTGCAAACCAGGAAAACGAGGTGTTAGGTATTTGCTTATTACATCTATCGATTTTGTCTCTTTCTACGATCGTGATATTTGCCTCTGCACTTTTCCCCACAGTGTGATATATTTTATAGTTATATCATGTTTGCGAGGGGTATTTTTCGCAAATACCCCTCTCAAACATGATATATGTTTATTTACACCGAATTTTATTTAGGACACCGGCTAAATAAATTTTACCTTTTGCTTGTGGTGTTCAGGACCTAACATGATGTAATTGTTTAATTCTACCGAATGATGTTACATAAAACGCACAACTGATAACGTTTAACAAATTTTGTTACAAGCGTCTCGGTGAAAGGTAAAAACGGCAAAACGATTTTGCAATAAAACACACAACTTATAGCGTTTTATAAATTGTGTTACAAGCGTCTCGGTGAAGGGTAATTATTAGGAAAATACACCGGCAATGGCGGAAAAGCTGAAAAAAAATACGAATTGTTAAAACAAAATACTCCCTTCATCAACCAATCAGAAGACAGCATTATGATATAAGGTGTAATTATATTTTTATCACATTATGACTGAAGTAGGATAACTTTGGGTTTTATTTTAATCACAAACAAAATCAACATTATGCATGTTCCAGTAGTTGTATGAATATATGTTTGTATAGTAAACTTCGTAGTGAAAAGGGGGCCGTCGTGGTCGTGATCGTATAGTAATTGGATTACCTATGCAATTAATTCCTATCACCACTGATGTTGTGAGTTCAAATTTTGATCGGGGCGAGGTGTACAACATTAGGTGATTAAGTTTGTCAGTGACTTGCGACAGGTCGATGGTTTTCTCCGGGTACTCCGGTTTCGTCTACCAATAAAACTGATCGCCACGACATAACTGGAATATTGTTGAAAGTGGCGTTAAACACGATCATGCTAGCAAGCGTAATGAAAAGATGCGGTCTTGAAAGTGATTTCCCCGTGTGTCTAAAATACCAACATTAATATACAAATTCGATAGCATCAATTCAATCACATGTGATGTGTCATTTACCTTACCACAATATAAATTGATTGATTGTCGATGAAGCCATCTTTAACAATATCTCTACTAAATCGTTTCATGAAGTATAAACAAGAGACTTAAGGAAAATATAACATGTCAAATATGACTTAAAAGACTATATTTGCTAGCTAGATTTTGCATAATGTAAAATTTACAACAAAAATATCAAATTGAAAGGACCCAAAACCTTAGAAGCATTATATTTGTATGATACTTACTCTTGTATTACCCTATTATGTAACCCTTACCCTATCCCTTTGCATAGCAAATAAGTCACGAGTAGCCAAATGATGTAGTATTCAGTTAATAGCCATCTTTGTTAGATTACGGCGGGTGATTATTGAAAAGTAAATATTACATTTAGTGCGCATGACACGTTTCAGGAATAACATTCATCAGGTAGAATGAAAGTCAAAAGGTTGGAAAACTAAACAAAACAATATTTGGCAACAACAACAAAAAAGAAAAACAATGGTCTAACCAGGATAGTCAAAATCTGCAAAACTTGAGGGAGTATAAAAGTAGCTTTAATACTAATTGCATGCAATGTTTTTTTTCCGAATCTGTAGCTGGTAATAAAACATATGTAACTTAACGCATACGACTCGTTTTTGGGAAAAAAACCTGCATTGTGTATGTTTACAGATATGTGAAATTGTACGAGTATTTATATTGTTTATCACATATATTTTAAGTTGAAGTAATCACTCTAAAAGACTTACGGTCGCTGCCATGACTTTACTAAGTGTTACGGGATTAATGTGTCATAAATTACCATGGGTATTTCCACTTATGGTAAGCACTGTCCGATTCATCCGTCATTCATAAATGCATGACTCATCACCCAGTTTGCAGCTAGAGTAACACGATCGATGCCACATGTGGAGCAGGAACGCTCTACCCTTCCTGGGAATCTGCATTTTTACTGATGAAATACGGTTTTTTTCACAGATGTAATAAGTCCATGTTTCATGTACAAGCCATGTGTATAATCAGTATAGCATATTGTCAGTATTATATACATTGAAATTCATTTGTGTGGAACACACATTTATGAAATGATCTAATACATGTTCCAAGCATGTAAATATCATTAATTTCTTTGATGATATTAAATCTGTTGGAAGTATCAGTTATGTTTTTGTCCAAAAACTTATGGTCTTTAACCAATAGACCAGTAGACAGTTAACTATGAGCATACTGGCCATGTTTAATTTTACTTTCATTTGTGTGATGGTATTGTTTTGTCTACTTGGTTTTGTTTTACAAACCATTAGATAAGTTTATATATATATATATATATATATATATATATTTGGGAATCTCGTTCGGTTAAAGTTACCAACTGCTTGGTTATAATTGCGGTGGCATCGAAGCATGTAAGAGAATTTGGGAATCCACCTACCGACGACTGCTTGGTTACAATGTTCACGATGGTGCTTACAAAGAACAACTTTACTTTTAATGGAGACCATTACTTACAAATAAATGACACAGCTATGGGCACCAAAATGGCTCCATCTGATGCTAATATAGTTATGGAAAAAATGAAGAAAACAACTGCTCGAATCGTCTATTGGCCACTTTCTTTGTGTAGATTTATATATGATGTGGATATGAAGAGGACTCTGAGTGATGAAGATTTACAGAACTTTCTTTCACGTGACAATAACCTACATCGATCTTTCAAGTTCACTCATGAAATATCTAACACTACTATTTCTTTCCTCGACACTTCTAGCTCTTTATCGGAAGGTGTTCTATCCACAGAATCATACTCCAAACCTACCGACACCAATCAATACATTTTGCCTAACAGCTGTCATCCTCCTCATGTGACTAAGAACACACCATACAGTCAAGCTCTTAGAATCAGACGAATTTGTTCCACCGAGAAAACTTTGAAAAAACGATTGGGTCAACTTAAAAATCATTTAAAAAGAAGGATTTATAAACAAACTATTATCAAGAAAAGGTTTAACAAAGCTCAGAACATCTCCAGGAACATTTTACTTCAGAACAAAGTCAAACAGAAATGTAAAAGAACCCCTCACACACCACCCCTGTCTGAGAAACAGTTTCAACACCATTCGTGGGTATCTGTCGAAAAAAATCCAAACTGTCCAATGTCTTTCCTGAACCTTCCATGGTTGTCTTCAAACAACCAAACAGTCTGAGAAACCAGTTGGTGTGGACAGAAATGTCAAAGCCTAACACAACTATAGGCAAGAGTCACTCCTGTGGAGACAAACGCTGCAAATGTTGTAGACATATGCAACCCACTTGGAAATACATGTACCAAGTCAGGGTCACTACGGATTTCACAGTTTTTCGGTTGTTGACTGATTTTTGTCTGTTTATATTCTTATGAGTTTTGACTTTCTCTTTGGAAGATTATTCGGAGTTCGGTAACTTTGTTATTACCATTATTATCCAATCAGATTGCAGTATTCAAATCAAATTAAATTACAATTATTGAAAGATCATGAAAGACCAACCCAATTAGGATAGAAATAATCGGAGTAATCATGATTATATTGTTTTTTCAGTGTAAGAGTTTGGTTTATATGTCACTTCTGCATTTGTTAACCAACCTCTGAAACAACAGAATGACCCTACTTCCTATCCATAGTTGCTAAAATATTTATCATTTATCATATTACCTCTGCGAATACGAACTCCCACAAATGTTTTTGTATGTCTGGTAAAATATATTTTCAGTAATATATGTTTAACTATTCTCCGTGCATTCCTGTCGATATAAACAAAAAAAAAACCAACAGATCCATGGCCCAATGTAATGTGTGGATGGAAAATCGCCTCTGTGTTTCTTTATCCATTTATATATACAGTAGTTTTGTGTAAATACTCATCTTACATATAAATAACTTTAGCACGAATATCAAGCACAGATTACACATTAGTTTGTTTATAGAATACAAAGAAAATCCAGCACATACTTCAATACAGTTTATCACACACATTCATGGAAACACACACACAAATTGTTCACATACACATATACTGATCAACAGACTAACAAAATAATGTACAATACCATTACCGAAAGATTCTAAACTAAGATAAAGATAAAGAATAAAAACATAAAATATCGCAATATCTAAAATAAATAATAATAATAGTTTATTCCGAAAGCAAATACAGATTATATGAATATACAATATATATATATATATATAACATATTAACAGCACCAACTACATATTTCACATACATTGTATATATTTAATGCCAATATATATAAATAGATTAAATACAAACATATGAATAAAACTACATGTATGGATAAAAATCAAACCCCGTCCATGGGAAAGCAACTGGTAAGCTTTATATATTACGGCAGAGAGTCGAGTGTACCTTTTTTGTAATTTACAAAGCCGGGTGCGAACCCAAGCCGTATTGGTGATAGGCTTGTATGCGTTGCTAGGTAATCTAACTACCTAACTTTTTGAGCCACCCAGGCTATTGAGATATTTGAACACAGAGGACAATTCCTATTGGATATTAAAAGAGAAATAATTTAATACGCTTCATGTAAAACTTACTGGTTATGAAAGCTGGCGTAGATTAGAAATAAAATTGCTTATGAATATAATAATGACTATTTATATTAAACTTTAAATGTATCTAAGAACACATGAAATATATTAAAAAACATCTTAAAATAGAACTTAATAACATTTCTGTTTTAGTAAATACAATCAATTATCTTTCTGTTGAATGGTTAATACGTGTTTTACTGTTTTAAGATGCATTGTTTCGGTTAAAAGTTGAATTAATGATTTATTTTCTTCTGAGTTATTTTGCACATCAAAATGATTATACTTCACTCTTGCTTTAGTGAAAACAATGGAATTTACACAGTTATATATCCAGATGATTTTAGAATGGTAGAGCGACCAAGCCGATGGAAGAGTGAGGAAGCCGAGGAAGCTAAGTGGTATGTTGTCAGGTATGACCAAGCGATAAGAACACAATTTCTAACTGTCGACCAAATGAAAATGCATTAGAACTGTATAATCATGAAGTCATTTCCACAT
>MJUT01064985.1:217291-243616 GCA_002080005.1 Gigantidas platifrons | reverse complement strand
CTCCTGAATTTGAGAATTGGTGGGCCGATGATTGGATTACTAAGGTATATAAACCCAAAAGGTCTACCAGGCTAAAGACCAGGGTAGTTCATCACAACATGATTCACGGAACTCGTTACGCGATAAACGTCGCGACATCTAAACGTCTGTTGAAAACTAATGCAATTGATAAAAGAATACTAGACAGATACATTGATTTAATGTCCACAAATAGTACACATGACATGCGAGTGTAATTATGTATCATAATCTAAACATGTTAAAATGTTGTAACATTGTTTTACACCTTTTCTTATGCTATTATTTATTGTTAATCTAGAGGGAGTCAGAATTTATATATTACTTAAGTTCTACGGAAAGAGAGGAACAAGTAATCTAGAGTAAGATTCGTCATTGGGGTGAAGCGTATCTTTGTACCTTTTCGATTAATTCCCTGTCCTCACGGGATGTTGCTTTCTTGTTGCTCCCCGTACTACGCACCGTGTTATCATAGTTTTCCCGATTGTGTTTTCCCGATTGTTGGATGTACAAGGCAACACCAAACAATAATATTTATCCAACATGTCGGTCTTGTTGAAGGGCGTGTTTTTGTATTAGCTCGATGGCCGTAGCTGCGAATGTTCATGCTAGTTTACCTAGGTCAGAACCCATATGTTTCCTTTCATTTGGATGCCAGTTGATTGTGCTGCTTTCAACTTTGAGAATTTCATACCTATCCTGGTTACGAAGAGCAGAAGGTACAATTTACAATTAAATGAAAATGAAAAGGAATCTTGTGAAGGTATGATATCAGAAGAAGAATGTGTTAAAGCTATCAAATCAATGCAGAATGTAAAATCACCAGGAACTGATGGTCTTCCAGTCGAAATTTACAAAATGTTTTGGATAAACATTAACAATTTGGTAATGGATTCATTTACATATAGTTTTATAAATGAAAACATGTCAATTTCATAAAAACAAAGCATTATTACATTATTACCCAAAACAAAATAAGAATATAAGATTTCTAAGAAACTGGAGACCTATATCTTTACTAAATACAGACTATAATATAATGACAAAATGTATTGCGACACGATTAAAAAATATTCTTATAAAAATGATTAACACAAATCAGTCCGGTTTTATACAGGTCGATATATAGGTGATAATATTAGAAGTCTTCTGGAGGTTATAGATCTTGCAGAGGAAGAGAACCTTTCATGTATTGTTTTGTCAATATACTTTGAGAGAGCATTTGATACAATCAGTTGGAAAATTTTACAAAAATGTCTTTCCTTTTTTAATTTTGGTGAATCATTTCAGCAATGGATAAAACTATTTTTCACTGACATCACTAGCGGTGTATTAAATACTGGATGGACTACACAATTTGTTTCTGTATCTCGTGGTGTTCGTCAAAGAATATCCGATTTCCCTTATTTGTTTCTTTTATGTGCAGACATTCTAGGAATAGCCATAAGGCAATCGAAAGATATAAAAGGGTTTTGTTATAAAAGAAAAGAGATAAAACTGTCTCAATATGCAGACGATATACACATTTTATTAAACGGTAGTGAAAAATCGGTCCACAATACAGTAAATTTATTAAATAATTTTCAAAAAAATTAGTGGGTTGAAAGTCAATTATCATCAATCGGAACTCGGATGGAAATTTACACACAAAATTTCTCACCAGGTATGAAAATTACAGTTGATAAAATAAAAATACAGAGAATCACTATACCAACACAACAAATGGGAAATATGAAGACTTGATAAAGTTAAATTATGATGAGAAAAAGGGTAAAAATACAAAATATCATTCAGTCATCGAGTAAAAGAAACTTGACTTTATTTGGAAAGGTAACAATTATAGAAAGTTTAATTTTGCCACAGCTAACATATCTCTTATCTGTATTACCAAATCCGGAGAAAACTACCTTAAAGATATTGATAGCTGAATTTTCAATTTTCTGTGGGATAATAAACCGCCAAAAATAAAGAGGGAATTAATTTTACAAAAGACAAATCAAGGAGGTTTAAACATCACTGATATATATACTTACAGCAAATCTGTGAAATTTCAGTGGGTCAAAAAGCTTTTGGATAGTTCATTTGAAAGCTGTATCGTGGCGAGTAGTTTTCGTGGTTGAAGAAGCCGGAGTACCCGGATATAACCACCGACCATGGGCTAGCAACTGGTCACTTGCGAATGTGAGTCGAATGCACCTTTTTGTAATTTACAAAGCCGGGCGTGAACCCACGCGTATTGGTGATATGTTTTTATGAGTTGTTAGGTAATCCAACTACCTAACTCATTTAGCTACACGGGCCCTATTATCTCATTGCTGTTGAGTACACAGCTTAACGATAATGTATTTGGAAAGATATATGTATGAGCATAGCATGGCTTAACGCTAACAGTACTAAGAAATAGTGTTTTGTGTTGTCCTACTATGTGTATACATTCTGGGTTTCGTGTGGTGATGTCCGTGACGATTTCCGCATAACCACGATCTTCGCTTCGTCTTTCCTCGAGTTTTCTATAGGAGGGATCATGCTTTATTTGCGTTATTTGTGTTTGTTTGCATATAGTGGTGTCCAACAAACCGTACATCGAAGGATAGACAGCAGAATGGAAAAGGACAAAGGAACAAACATTGACATACCCCAGATAAAACATCTTCTAAAATAAGATGTGCAAGTAATATGATTGCTTGCTTGGTATCTTCAATCCATTTGTCCATACACTTTGACTATGTCGAATGTCATGACGTTCGGACAACGATTTCCACTCTTTCAATATCATCAATTGGACATAAAGTCGTGACTGCTATGGTACAATCCTGCAAAATAAATTGAAAAGCCAGCAAATATATTCTTTTAAATAACGGGAGTGGAAGGGCGTGTTTTTAAATTTTCTGATCCGTCCTCATCGTGTCTTTTTTTTCAATTGACTGCAACCTACTAATAATTATCGCTATTTATGGTTTGGGTTTACTCTATTCGTGAAACTCCTGCTTGCTATTAATCACGCGAAGAAAGGCATCCTGTAAATCATAGTATTACTTATGGAAATTTACCTGTAAGCTTAATGTAAAAAATGGACTGGTCAATATTCATGCATAATACAATAAATTAATTTGAAGATTTCATCGTTAAATTTGATTATTTTTTATGTATCTGTTTAATTATCTATTTTATTTATTCATTTCTTCAGAACAGATTCCATGACAATGTCTCCTTATCTACGACTGTGCTTTTCAATCGCAACTCTTGTGTGTTTCATCGTAGGATATGGTATTCTTGCATCAAGTGTACATAACAGTACTGTCATACGGGATTACATGATACATATATGAAAGACAAAGCATATCTGGAAATACCTTCATTGGGATAAATGCGAGTGGCCACCAATATTTTTACGTAAGTAAAATATATCTGATAATAATTTAATTTGATATGAATACTGTCATCAGATTAACTTATCCGCCTGGAGAAAATATGGCATTGGTTGGAATTATGACGTCATCAACTTATTTATTCGTCAACGACAAATCAAAATAGTCATACACCAATTCGGCGTGGTTTAGCGTTCAGAGTTGTAAATGACAAAAACGGTGCAATCGACTCGTAGTTCCAAGTGATAAAGCCTATCAGTTGCTTGCCCATGGTCGGTGTTTGTCTTCGGGTAAACCGGCATTTTCCACTACCAAAACTTGTCCCCATGATATTGCTGAAAGTGGCGTTAAAGCACCAAAAAATCTGTAAATAGTTACATGAAATAAATGTAATTAAAATCGATGTATCGCTATAGTTAGTTGTAAAAAATTAATTATAAGGAATATGTTCAACTTTGGAACAGGTTATGAAAGTATACCTGCTCAAAAAATGAAAATATTCCTGAAATAATACATAAAAATGCCATGTGACATTGATACACGCGTGTGATATACATAATATAAGACAGGCACAACCTGTTTAAAGGACGAAGTCCTATAATGTTTAGAGGGAGGTATGATAAGGGAATGTATTATTTTTTTCAAGTACTTTTTAAAGTTGTTTTTTTTTAAATTTATTATTTGGCTTGAATTACTCTCTTCGACTGTGTACATATGTAACTGAAGACTGAATGTATATTTGTTTGCAAATACAAATATTATACAATATATAGATCTTTAAAAAGATCTGATACAGATCGAAACATACTTTAATATAAAAGTCCAGGGTCAATTTGCTGAGGGGCAGGTCCTTGATCATTTATATCAACAGTATTAGGGTCATATTGAACAGAGTGAATTGATATATCTCCATCTATTGGGAGTAAATTAATTTCTCTTCACTAATAATGATATCTGAATAAACAGGATTATTATTTTTAAGCCAGATCAGAGCATTCTGAATTATATAGCGACTTACATTACAATCTTTAACTCTATCATTTTGACCCTGTTTTCAGACTTTAATTATATTGATTTCAGGCGGTAAATTTGGATTGATTTTAACATGTTTTGTCAATTTTTTGAGGATCATCTACACAATGCCCATTTGCTGCAATTACTCCATGCTTTAACATATGGACATCTATGATGGGTGAAATCCTAGCTATTAATTGTTGTTCAACAATAGACAGATTTCGTAGTTCATTCGGCATTTTGCCAGGGTCCATGTTGTTTTCAGAAGAAAACATCTTAATATGATTTTTATCTCTGATGCATTTTTACAACCACCGTTTTTGAATTTCATATTTATTTTACAAATAGAACAACATTTAACTGCAAATTACATTACTTGCAACTCAAAACAACGGATTCATGGTCTAAGTATTTGATAGTTCTGGAGCCTCGTGTATATTTTCTAGATTTAACCCAAGTGTTTTAATTTATATCTTAGTTTGTCATTGTTCTTTTTCAAAAGTTTGCTCATCTCATTTTCATTTGTAATCTGTGTTCTTGACTCAACATGAACTCTGCCAGAAGTGCAGAAAAGTAGGGATTGATTTTCTTTGTTAGAAATGGAATGACATATTTCTGAATCACTATTTAGAGAATTGTGAGATTCAGAAATAGGTTTTTCAATATTATTAGGAATAATGTCAGGCATAATTTGTTGTTGTTGTATTATTCTGTTCTACATTTGTGTTAGAATTTGTCCATTTAATTTGTTCCCCACATGTGGATAATGTTTATTGTGGTTGTTTTCTCTTTTCATGTTTTGTTTTCCTTTTGATATTTTGTTTTTATATATTTTATTCAGCTTTGAAAACGAATCTTCATTGCTTTTCTGCTGTGTTGCAATGTTGTCGAATGAAACTGGAAACCATCTTCTTCAGTAGAATTATCTATAAGCAATTTGAAATGATTATGGTGTAGAAGCAAATCCACATTTCGATTGAGAGAATAATTTATATATTCTTCCTTAGTGAAACAGAAATGGTTATGTCCATATTTCCCCTGTAACCCTTTAAAATATCAGTATAGGAATGTTCTTTGGTCACCAGTCTACTCATGATCAAAATATGAGATTAGGTTGACAAAAAACACTTACAAATTCAAATCAGTTGTGAGAGAAGAAATACTTCGGCGAGTTAGAAGACATTCGTCTGCTAACAAAGCTATTTCATTCAGGACCCCCTTTTTCATTTGCAGTGTAGCTACGCCATGTTTTTTTGTATTACAGCCACACTAAGACAACACAAACATACTGGAAATAACGATCAACTGGTCAAATGCAAATCATTCAATGAAATTTCAATATTAAAATGATGATCCGTACACGTTATTATCTTTTATTTTGAATCACTTGTATAGCAGATTTGTCATGGCTGTTCTGTTCATTTTACCTACGCCGCGCGTCTGTCGAGAGTCTCGTAGAACGACATTTGTGTTATTATAATTATATTTCAAGTTTACTTTACATATAATAAATAATTAAAGAATTTTGTCATTGAAATATATTTCTTTTGCGTTTCTAAATGTCAATTGATCTATTTTTAAAACTTCCGGTGAAAAGATATTTGGCTATGAATAGATACAGATGCGACTCCTACAGAAAGGAGGAAAAATCGCACAGCCTACAGTTAAAAGGACTTCGTCCTTTATTATGCATATGCAAAAGCTATCACGTTATCGGTAGGTGAATAAATAAATACTCTTTAGACAAACAAAAATCATAGCTGATACGTCTTACAGATTTAAGATCAATTAGTCTAGAACATATAACGTAATTATTGACATTCGTAATATAAGTTTGTGTAAATTTATCAAAATTATTATAAACAATATATTGAAAAAAATGAGGTTAGGTCCCTTTGCTATTGAGTAGTGAGTTTTTTCGAGCTCTGAAAATTACGATGTTTATTAGTTTTTGAGATTTGTTTTGGGCTCGATTTTTCGGGATATTCTCAGAATATAATCTAGTATATGCTAGGAAATATTTTAATAGTAAATGTTTCCTGAATTAAAGGTATTATTAGCAATTCTGATGTGGCATCATGAAATCTACTCACAGGAAAATTGGCTAAAGTAGAAAGACATTTATCCATTCACCTCAACAAGGGAATTACTCATGAATAAATTTTGAGTGAAGTTGAGACAAAGGTAGAATTAGACAATGTGGGTTCCGTGCAGTTCACAGAAACTGACAATAATTTCAGTGAAGGACTTGAATACGAAGGAAAAATTAATATCCGGTGGAATAACACTAAAATCAAGTCAGTAAACTTTTTAGACGTTGAAAAAACTATCATAGCATCAATTTTCATCAATTTTAAAAGTACAAATATAATACGAAATTTTATTCTAAAGGTCTAATGTTAACAATAAATACCACTGACCTATTTGACAAACAAAAATAAACATTTGGCAGAGAAAATCTTGCATAATTAGAAATTTATTTTGGTTCAAAGTTCTCTATTTCTCATAAAATCATAGTTCAAACAGTGGTACAAGAAGCTGGCACGAATTTGTTTGATTCATAGTTGGAAACATTTAACCAAATGTTGAAGTGTTTATTTTGTGTATATTAAAGTTTTTATTTCGTGTGGAAATATTGACTGGGGTATAGTTTTATATCCAGAATAAAATAGTAAACATTTTTCTTGACGTAGAAGGTGACCTAGAAGAAGAATGGTATATCAGAATTGATGAAATAGAATATCATTTGGTCAAAGTAATTAAATCGTATTGACCTAGCAATATAATCAACTTTACCCGTTGGTGTAATTATTGACCCCTCACCTAGTATAAAAAGAAAGAATTGTTGGAAAACCTAGTGCGGTTCCAATTTCTTTTCTTTTAAGCCATCAACGAAGCTGGATTCTCCCTCGTTCCCGGTCTAGTTGTTCCCCGACCGTTCCGAAGTTATATTGAAACAATACGGAACTGGTGAACTTTATCTAAAAGTGATAAACGGTACAAAAGCCACAATAGGTACCAGAAACTCTCATATACTAAGTGCTGGAAAAGCAAGTCAAAAGCACACCAGAAAAACAGGCATAATAACTGGCGGAGATAGAAACGTCATAATAAGTGCTGAGAACATGAGAAAGGGAGCAACTCCTTCTAATTATAAGGATGTACTGCAGAAAAGATTAATTGTAGACATTCTCAAAACACCTGATCAGGAACAACAAGACGATTTGTCAGAAGTTAGATTCAAGACTGGAACAAGACAACCATTTGAAGGGGCGGCCAACGAGACGGTGCAACTACCTTTGCAGACATCTGTACGGACATCAACACCACTGTTCGGAAAAACTGTAATACCAAGGCCGAAGATACCGGAATCCTTGATACAACACAAAACAGACCATTCCACTTCGAAAAAAACTCCTGGGACACCGTTGAGGACTCCACAGTCGTTCTTCAAGCCGTCTGCAGTTAACTTAGTACCACCGCCAAGTTCCTTACCAGCAGCGTCGCAACCGATACCAATTGCTTCAGGACCTACAACGCTTTCATCAGGTACAAGTCAGAACTTTAATATTTATAATATGGTATCAAATTTAAATATTGACAAATTTAAAGGAGATAATACACAAAATGTTCATACTTGGTTATCTATGTCTAAACACTATTGTTCATTTTATGATTTGTCAGACAAAAAAAAGCGCAGACTCATTTCCTTTTTATTTAGATGGTCATGCTAAAATCTGGTATGATACTATACCAGGTTCGCAAAAAGGAAATTTTGATAATTTAATCACATTATTTAAAAGTCGCTTTAGAGACAAACAACATCTTTTAGATTTGACCATTTTACAGACTCATCAAGGAAGAAATGAGTCTGTACTTGATTATTTAAGTGGGTTATATCAACTGGCTACACACAGGAATATATCTGATGACATATTGCTGGCTGTAGCCATGAATGGGTTAAAACCTGAATTAAAAACTATTGTTAAGACAAAAGAGCCTTAAAATGTTGAAGAGTTGAGAAATTGCGCCACTTTGGCAGAGAAAGCTATTTCTTCTAACACGCTCAATAGTATTAGTCTAACTGGTTTGGAGGAAATTCAAACTTTAAAAGATCAATTAAAATCTGTAAATATTGTACAGGATGTCCCATCACAAACTAGAAATAGTTATCAAAATCAGGAAATCAATTGTTATCAAAATCAGCAAAATCAATTGTATCAACCACCTCAAGCAAGGTCTTATTACGTTCCTCAAAGACCTCAAAATAGGCTGCAACAAAATAGATTTCAGAGACCACGCCTTGTTCAAGGTCAAAAACAAAATTATTCCCATTTACAAATTAATAGACCACAAAGGCAATTAAATCAACAACGATATCAACCTGTTGATAACCAATTCCTATGTTTATATTGTGGAACTAATTGTCAGTTCAAAACTCAATGTCCAGCTAGAAATGTTGTTTGCCATCTTTGCAATAAAATCGGTCATTTTTCAAGAGTTTGTCAATCCTCAAGAAGGGTTCCTCCACAATAGGGGTACGCGCCCGTTCGAGATTTCCTCTCGGACAGGCACACAAAAGTAAATAAAATCAAAACAATGAAAACGCAAATGCAACAGTGTTTAATTCCCATTCGGCTAGGGAACTGTAAAGCACGAGCACTTTTGGATAGTGGCTCAACAATTTCGGCTATCAACAGAAATTCATTTAAAAAATTAGAATTTGCATCATTGCCGTTAAAAACTCCAAAAGTACCACATATCATTGGCGCCGGCGGTGCTACTTATCCTATTCAAGGTCAAATTGATATTCAATTTTCTATTGGTGGTCTTTTGTTGTCACAAACATTTTATGTAATCCCAGCTTTAAGACAGTCAATGATTTTGGGAACAGATTTTCTTCAAAGAAATGAAGCTTGTTTAGATTTGCAAAATAACACCCTATCATTAAGACAAAATACTGTTAATGTCAATATCATCAACATTTCACAAGGATTTGCTAGAGTTTCAAAAACCACTGATATTCCTCCTCATTCAATTCAAAACATAAACATTCGTTTGTCAAAAACAAAGTCAAATGAAACAGTTCTTTTGGAACCAAATCTGAAAACAACAAAATATAGTTTTGTGGAAGCTAAGTGTTTAATGAAAAATAAACCGGAGTCTTTATTTATTAAAGTTTTAAATCCCACAGATGAGATTATAAAATTACATTTAGGTTATGTGATAGCTTCTATTGATAAAATAGACCACAAGGATATTATTGATATGAAAATACGAAAAAAATCCGATATGAAATTTGACTTAGGTAATTCGGATTTAAATGAAGAACAAAAAGAAATTTTAACTCAATTTTTAAATCAAAATAGGGATATTTTTACAACTAATTTACAAGAACTAGGAAAAACAAATTTGTTTAAGCATACAATTGATACTGGAGATTCAAAACCAATTAAATGTAGACCTTATAGAACATCACCAGCAGCAAGACAAGAAATTCAGAGACAAATAGATGAAATGTTAAAAAATGATATTATTGAACATTCCACAAGCGAATATAGCTTCCCAATTGTGTTAGTTAAAAAGAAAAATGGTGAATTTAGATTAGCAATTGATTATAGGAAATTAAATGCGGTCACACAACCGGTTACATATCCCTTGCCTCGTCTCGATGATGTCTTTGACGCAATTGGCCAAGCAGATGCTACCGTTTACACCAAATTAAATTTGACTTCGGCATATTTTCAACTTGGTTTAGATGAAAAATCAAAACAAAAAACGGCTTTCATTACACATGATAATTTATATCAATTTAAAAGAATGCCCGATGGACTTAATAATGCATGTCAAAGTTTTCAAGCATTAATGAATCAAGTGTTAAGAGGACTCACCTGGAAACATTGTTTGGTTTATGTCGATGATGTTATTATCTGGTCAAACGATTTTGAAACTCATTTACAACATTTAGATCTAGTTTTTCAAAGATTAAGAAAGGCAAATTTAACCTTAAGACCTAATAAATGTGAA
The DNA here is from genome assembly GCA_002080005.1 of Gigantidas platifrons. Taxonomy (NCBI): domain Eukaryota; kingdom Metazoa; phylum Mollusca; class Bivalvia; order Mytilida; family Modiolidae; genus Gigantidas; species Gigantidas platifrons. Next base: position 233,189 of record MJUT01064985.1, on the reverse strand, counting down.
TTTGCCAAACCAGAAATTTTATATTTAGGCCATTTTATTTCAAAAGAAGGAATAAAAGTTGATCCTTCCAAGATAGAAGCTATTAAGTCTTTTTCCGACTCCTCAAAATCAACATGATGTTAGATCATTTCTGGGATTAAGTGGCTATTATAGGAAATATGTAAAAGGTTATGTAAAAATTGCAACTCCATTAAATCGCTTATTGACAAAAGACATCAGTTTTAAATGGACTAGTGATTGTGAAAGCGCCTGTAAAACATTAAAACAAGCTTTAATAACAGCACCGGTGTTAGGATATCTTAATTTTAATAAACCTGTTAATCTTGCTTGTGATGCCTCGGGCTCAGCTATTGGATACATGTTATCTCAATTAGGAGATGACAACAAAGAACATGTTATTGGCTATGGCGGAAGAGCTTTGACAAATACCAAAAAAAAATTATGTAACAGAATTAGAATTACTGGCATTGGTTTCGGCAATCTCGTATTTTCATATTTATTTAGCAAATTCTACTTTTGATGTTTATACTGTTCATAAAGCTTTAACTTGGTTAAATTCTATTAAACATACAAATAGTAGATTGATCAGATGGGCTTTAAAACTTCAAGAATACAAATTTAAACTTCTTCATAGACCAGGTAAAAGAAATCAACATTGTGATGCATTATCTAGAGGAGACTATCAAGATAATAACACAATCAATGTCTCATCTCCCAATAAGGAATTGTTTGAAGTCACCTTTGTCTATACAGGTGAAAATGTAAATGATACTCCACAACAATTTAATTCGCAGTTATTCACAAATGTTTGTGCTTTAGAAAACAATTCAGAATTACAAAAAAAATATCCTTATTTTGGACCAATTTATGAATTTCTCAAAAATGGAACTCTCCCTGCTGATAAAAAGAGAGCTCATGCAATTCCCTACGAATCAAACCAATATTAAATTGTCAATGATACTCTTTATCATTTTTTTTCAACCAAGAGCCAAAAAAAAAAGACTTATAAAAATGAATTAATTAAACAAATCGCTCTTCCAGAAACCCTGCGACAGGATCTTTTACTGTCATATCATGATTCAAAAGCCGGCGGAGGTCATTTAGGCATAAACAGAATTCATGATGCAATAAAACAAAAATATTATCTTAAGGGAATGTATAACTTCATTCAAAATTATATTTTGTCATGTGATATTTGTCAGAGAGTTAAAAGGAATATACAAGCTCGTAATGCCCCTTTACAACCATTACCAATCGAAGATGTTCTCGCCCGATGGCACATGGACATCTTAGCAGGGTTGCCAAAACTAAAGAAGGATATCAATATATACTTTTCGTAACATATTCATTCTCTCATTGGGCTGAAGCTTTTCCTTTAAAAACACAGGAAGCTGAAGAAATTGCTGATATTCTATATAATGAAATGTTTACCAGGTATGGAGCTTGTAGGAGCCTTGTATCTGACAGAGGCCAAATTTTTTCTTTCAACATTTTTTTCAATACTTTGCAAACTGTTTAATGTGACAAGACACCATACAAGCTCATATCATTCCCATTGGGCTAAGCATATTTTACGGAAAACACCACCTTAAAGTAAAATGTGCAATGGAATTCACCGTCTTTATACACTGGTAATACTGGAAGATGTGTAGTAAAATGCTTAAAAATAGTTTAACTCAAAATGTAAATAAAATTCACAGTACTAAATGTGAAATTAACATGTTAGGAGACCGAACACGACCGATCTCTGGGACAGTTAAATGTCAACTAACCAACTTGTTTACGTTGGTTGCTGCTATGTCATAGGACGGTTAATTTCCCGTAATTACCAGTATTTCGCGGATCTCAGGTAAACGTTAATTTCACTGACAAACATACACAATAATAAATCATTAATGATAAATAACTATGTTTACTGACAAAAGTATTTCAATATGTAAACACGGAATTTATTTCCGTGTTGTAAAAATAACTATGTAGCGCATCAAGATAGATAACTCTTACGTGAAAAATAGAAACGCAAGTTGGTGGAAAATGTAAACATTGTCGATGTTTTTCTGAAACCATGGTAAATAAACGTAAGCATGAATTATGGTTCCAAAGAATCTGTATACTAGAAATAAAAATGAACTTTACTCTTAAATATACGACGAATCATATTTACGAGACAATGCGCGTTTTCAAATTAGGTTCATCTAAAAACCAAAGTAGTTTCACAACACCACCCCCTTGTAGAATAAATTTGTCCTCATATGTTCTACAACAACAACAAAAAATATTACTGACACAAATAAACATTAATGCTGAGGACTTCTCCTCCTTTAAGCATTAAATTCGTTTCAAACTTTTGAAAGGAAATAAAATAATAAATATCAGAATTAAAAATCTGATCAAATCTACACATACTTATTAAATTTAAGTAGTAATCAACAAAATGTTACCAACTGATGCAATATATACACATTATGAAACATCAATAAATAGAGTGCTGAAGACTTCACTTCCTTTAAGCACTGAAATAAGCATATCAAATGTACCAACATTGTCATTATATTGTGTATTACACTTAATAAAAATAAATTTTACAATAAATGCAAAAAATGAAGAAAGTCGCAACTAAAACAGTTTCTTTGCTACACATTTCTTTTTTTCTTTTCACAGGGTTCATCGTTCCCCTTGTCCGCCTCAAAAAACATACACCCCCTCCTTCTTTCCCAATTCATTTTGCCATCTCTCAATTTTCTCCTTAACAATTCTAAATCATTGTCTGTATGTCTAATTTCTCTTTCTAAACATCTAATTTTACTATATTGCTGTTTTATTTGTTGTTTAAGTGTAATGTGCTCTCCTTCTTTCTTGGTATTCTCATTTTCTTTTCTAGCTATGAAGTTTGCAAATTTTTAAAGCTCCACTTGGTGCGTACCTTTCATGGCGTTCATTTCTGCTTTTAGACTTCTACTACTTTCATAAGTGTTATCCGTTTGAAATGGATTGTCTATATGATCAAATTCTACACTTTCCTCAATAATATCTAACACGGGTTCATGTATATCCTGTAAAAGTTCAGTGTTCTCAAGTACTGCATCACATGTTGATATATTGCTGCCTACCTTTAGAAAATATGGCTTTGTAGATTTTATCAGAAATATCTTACCATCATTGTTGCCATCCTGTAGTTACATGTGCGGTCTGTAAGTTGAAGAGTTACGTTTTAGCGTACAGAAAATACTGGTGCTTAAGCGACAAAGAGAGCAAAGGAATGGTACTTGTTCTTCATCTATGTGGTTCATGATTAAGTGCCATATGATTTCTCTTTTTCCACCTTCAACAAAACAATCTGTCCAATTGCATCTATTTAACATCTGACATTGTGCTGAAAATACAGTTGATGCAAATTCTCAGGACCTATAGAATTATACAAAATTGACTGACGGCAGGTACCCTTTTTTGTAATTGTTTATTTTAAAAATAGTAAAAGTGTTGCATACAAATGAATTTCAATACATATAATACACAGACAATTATATATATATAAACGATATTTTTTCTTCATACAAACAGCTTTAAATACAAGAACAAAGACAATAATATATATATCCAAAGATAATTAGCTATTCATTGCGGCATCAATATTAAGCCATTTTTGATTAATTTGCACTGTCTGTTTTGGGGACATGTAAAAAGTGGAATTTTTCTCTATTTTAATACAATATTTTAGGTATTGAAGACCTCCGTGTAAGTCTGGACTTTCCCCCTTGCATCAGCACTTGTATATATAACATTTAAAAATTAACAAGATATTATTCACTGTATTTTGGTTCTCAATGTTACTCTCAGATATTCCAAGAGTTATCTACCTAGCTGTTAAGGGCAGAGCAATACCACAAATCATTAAACAGTTTTTAACAGCAAACCACAAATTTTTAACTAAATTACAATTCCAAAATAAATGTAAGAAGTTTTCCTTAGTTTCCATGCAAAAAGTACATAATTCTGTTTCTTTAAGCCCACATTTATATAGGTACCCTTGATTTGATTTGGTTTCAATTTGTATCTTCTTGAGAATAGCATTAACCCTAGCTGGAGAATCAGCCTATCATGGTGGACATTTTCATTTTTTTTGCAATTCTGAATTTTATACAAAACTGGATTGAAAACTTCTTTCAGGACAAATGGACCAGACCATTTTTCTTCAATTTTTAAACAAAAAGTATTGTATTTGTAAACCAGAGATCCAACAGGAAACTCATTATGTGACAAACGAGTGTCATAATTTCTTTTCTGACATACAGCAGAATCATTTAAATGTTTCAATGACAAATGAAAAATATCTGCAAGCTTATCTCTCACATAAGAGTTTTGGTCAACTTCATCAACACGGGGTAAAGGGAACATCAACTGATTAATAGTATAGACTTCTCTTCCAAACTTTAGCATATTTGGGGTATAACCTGTTGAGGGGTAAGGGGTGCTTCTGTAAGCAGACATCAAAATTCCAATGTGTGAATCCCAATTACTGGCTTTTCATTAACAAAACTACGAATCATTTTTTTCCAATGTACCATTGAATTTCTCTATGATTCCATTAAAACGGGTCCATATGAAATTGTTCTGGTTTTACTGACTTCAAAAAGTTTACTGATCTCAGAAAGCAGAGAACTTTCAAAATTCTTCCCTTGATCAGAATGAATCTCTAAAGGGGTTCCGTAACGAGCAATAAATGCATGAACCAATTGCACGCAATGGTCTCATCTTGTTGGTTTGGAGTGGGTACGCTTCCATCCAACGAGTAAAATTGTTTCCTATCACTAAAATGTATCTGTTATTATTTTTACTTTTAGGTAAAGGACCAATAACATCAATACCAATCCTGTCCATAGGATGACCAATCAAATACTTCTGCAAAGTAGCTCTGGGTTTCTTATGCAGATAGTTAAATATATTACAAACAGTACAACACTTAACATGAAATTTAACATCTTCAGACAGATACTATGAACATTAACCTAAATATTTTTGAACTTCCTTAACTTTTCAGGAGTTTTCCAATTTTTCACTGACTTAATCACCTTAGTGTTAGGTTTAATTCCATCCTTACATGCAACATATCCTAAGTAAACAGCCTCGTCCTTAAGAAATTCACATTTAGATGGTTTCAATCTTAAACCAGCATTTTTCAATTTAGATAAAACTTCATTCATTTTATCAAAGTGGTCAACAAGATTCGAACTATACAAAATGATATGATCTAAATATATGAGTAGGGTTTCCATTGCATTCCCCGAAAGGTCAGCTCCATACACATTTGAAACGTAGGAATTTGAAGGGGTATTGCATAGACCAAATGACATCTTAGTATACTCAAATAAACCATATTTGGTAATAATGGGTGTTTTATGACGGTCTTCATGGGCTGTTTGGAGTTGCCAATAACCAGACTGTAAATCCGTTACAGAGAACACGGACGCATTAGCCAGACAACCGAGACACATTGTAATTGTTGCCAAAGGGTAAGCGTCTTATACAGTACAATCATTAAGTCGTCTATGATCAATATACAATCGCACTGAACTATCTTTTTTCCTGAATAAACAAACAGGAGAAGCCCAACTAGATTTATAAGGCTTAACGACGCCAGTTTCAATTTGATCTTTGAGATATTTCTCCTCGCTCTCAAAACCTTGTGATGTTCTTCTTAAAGGTTGGCGCGTAGGTGTGGCACCACCCGTATCAAGTTGATGGGTTATCATAGAACAAGTACCTACATCCAATTCATTTCTAGCAAAAGCATCACTATTTTGCAACGAAACCTCTGCAAATTTAACTTTATGTTTATGGCTTATGAGTTTTTCTGAACATTTTTCATACAGGTCTACAAGTTGAACAGGTAACTTAGGAATTTCGGCCGATTCTCTCTCATTGCCTACATATAGTTTACACTCACGACAATTCCAATCTGTTTAGGTATCAATGGAGTACATGTATCATCCCAGCTAAAATCAATTGACTTGATATCAGTACTTGTTAAATTAGAAGTAGTGTCAGATAACTCTTCACTAGAAAAGTGTTCAATGTGAGTGACAGGATGTAATTCCCCAAGCAAATATTGTTTTCTTGATTTTAACAGGAAATCTTTCTAAAATAACTACTCTGATAGAAATTGTGTCTTTGTAGGGGACAATTAAACATCTAGCAATTAATATGTTTCTTTCATCCTCAACAACTGGCTCAATGCTACAATACCTAGTATCTAACGTATCAGAATGTATACTATGACTAGCTAAAATATCCTCACTACTAGGTGGAACAGTCGCCGTTTCCTTCAACAACACTATGGCTACCTGTTCTGTTTTACCAATTAACTCACAATCAATCCACTTCCTCGTAAAACTTCTAATCCTCTTCTGGTATTAATAGTTATATCCTTGTCGTTAATGACATCACACTAACAAAACATCATCACCAATAGGTTGAAAATAAATGGGCCATTCAAATTTAAGCAAATCAATTTGAATTTTAGCATCAGCAATACTCGAAGTGGTCATTTTCCTACCAGCATCTGCTACAACCAAATTTCTGTTAGCCTTTCAAAGACAGGGACGCCTCTCTTCAGGAATACAAAAATACGTTGCCTCACTCATAACCGCTACCTCGGCACCAGTGTCTACAGCAGCTTTAACCACCTGGCCATTTGTAATCACGGGTATTTTCAACGTCACAGGCCTTACACTATTGATTGATTGATTGATGTTTAGCGTCCAACGAGCAATTTTTCAGCTATATCCAGGACGAGAATAATTTAAATGCAGCGGGACTCGAAACAAGGAAATGTGATGGGTAGGGACGAATAATTTTGCCAGTGCAACATGTCTCCTATGGACCACTCATCATGAGCATACTGCTCATAATGAGCTCTTACACTGGGTTCTTTAACGTGCAAAGAAAGTGGCAATCTCTCAACACGAGACCTCGGTTTTATTTATGTCTCATCCGAAGGATGGGTTGGTTGACAATTTATCCATCCCGCACAACCGACGGACGCCCCTTCAAGCCGAAGAATCTCTCGGTCCCATTTCCATACCCCGGAGTTATGGGTAACAATATCAACATCAGTTAATTCATATCATCATTATGAACAGGACAACAACTAATGTCATTTTTTTAAGACACAAGTCTGAAACCTCGGAAGGCTTTGACTCAACTATTTTAGCTTTCCCATCATCACAAGCAACCTGTTTATCATCACTTTTTGCACTAATTTACTCCTGACATATATGTACTTTATTATACTGAACATTAAAATCACCATCTCCATTTTGTAGCAAATTACTGCAAATATCTAAACAAGAAGCATGGGCTAAGTCTTGACCGTCAGCCTTAGCTCTTTCTTGTTTAATGACTTTTTCTGTTGCCAATTGGTACTCTTTGAACTGTTTTGCTTATCAGAGGTACCACTCTTACCATAATTACTGTTGTTGTAAACACAGTTGTTTCCTTGTTTAATTTTATTTGGACACCTCCTGCTAGTGTGACCCTTTTCATGACAACTAAAGCATGTAAAATCACCTGAATTTTTAAAGTCACGTTTTGTTTGTCATGATTTCCTTTTTGATCTATTTGTTCGTGGAGAGTTGATCAGTCTAGCTTTTGATGCATATTTATGATCTATGTTACTGACTTTCCTGATATCTGGTTCCATAAAATCTGATTCAGACTCCTGCTCCACACATCGGACATTTACATGTTTTTTACCTTCGTTTTTGCAACATTCGTGCCTGGTAGCAAAGCGGATTGTCTCGTCAATAGTTATCAGACTTTTGTGCGAACCTCGTACGCGAGTGATTGATCAGCATATTTTCAATAGTCAATGTTGTTACAAGCTCCAGTGGACTTAACAAGGGGTATGCTTTATTTACTAAGTCACCATCTCTGGATGCATACTCAGTAAGTGTCTCTCTAGGGGTCTTTCTTCCCTGGTTAATATTTTCCCTGTACTGCTCAGGTAGCAAATAATCTCCATACCTCTGCTTTAATGTAGCATAAAATGTATGAATATCACCATGGACTGAAGTGGGAAGATTAGTTACAAATGTTAAAGCATCATCTTTCAATGAACAAAGTAATTGCTCAATTTGTTTATCTCTATTCCAATTGAACTTTTTCACACCAATTTGAAATATGGTGCAAACACTCTGAAAATCACTCTTACCGTTGAACTACGGCAGTCTAACTTAGGGTCATCTGAGCTACTGTTACTGATTTATCCTGAGGATGTATCATTATAAATAGAAGAGGTTCCCTGTTGTGCCAAATTAGTTGTACTAAGTTGAAATTTGGAACAACAGACTCTATTATCATACTGTTTATATGATGAATTCCTGGAGTGGCTATGGTTGTAGTCAAAACTATGCATTGAGTTACTGTTTTTTTTACATCTGCTCATTGACCTCATTTATGTATGTACCATGAGTACTCGAGTTAACCTGGAAATTATTTTTTGGTTGTTCAACATTATTCTGTCTCTTACTTATCTCCTGCCTCAAATTATATATCTCTGTATTAGCCCTACAAAGCTCACCTTGATGTTTTAAATTCAGCTTTTTGTACTCACTTAGCTCATTATGCGAACGTGAATTCTGCATGCGCATATCTTCAAGTTGCTCTTCCTAAAATGAACACTCATTTCTGGTATCTACTAAATGTTTCATTGCATTATACAATTCTATTTTTGTCTCTCTGAACACATTTTCAGCTCCATTCATTTTACCTGTAGTGTACTCAGGTTTTGTACTCATCTCAACTAACTGTAGATTGAGTTCTGTTATCTGCTGTTCCATCGTTTTCCTATATTGTGTTACCTTATTAGCTTCGCGTGTGTTACATGCTTTTTCTAGTGCACTATCACTGTTATGTGCGTTTTCTAAAATATCCGTTTGTACCTCACTTACCAAGTTTTTTTGGTATTTGAGCAATGATAATTATATACAAAATGATCTGATCTTTTCTCAACTTCATCAATTTCTATTAAATCATGTCCATTTCTCCCCTTCAACATTTGGGAGCGGGTCAAAACACATGGATGGAACTGGAATGGGGTACATAATCATCAATGATGTATCTTACTGCTCAGACTTCAAATTAAGCAAACAATAGACTCTTCAAAATACCTGTAGCATTCACTACTGTGTATGCACCTGAACTATTCAGTTCTAGGATACAGAAAAATTATAAGTCAAATTTAACTCTCAGCTAAGCGAATTCACGTTCAAGCAAAGAGATATTGCATCAATCTATTCATTTATTCAGCAATCAAAAATAACATGCAGCAACCACTTCCAATAATCAATACACTAAGACCAATACACATATAAAACTTCAATAATCTCGCGAAATGAGTAAGTCGCTGCCACCAATTGTAATGGGACCGAAATGCCGAACTGAATACTAAGAAACAATTCATGGAGGCGCATGTGAAGTAACACAAATGTGTAAAATAAATAATGTTTATTATGCAGGATTGCAAATAAGTTTCGCTGTTCCAAATAATAAAATACTACCATGTTTTATCCAAATCAAAGAACCTGTCAGTTCTTAGAAATGAATAATAATATCAATAATAATGTGAATTAATCAATAATGTGATTCCAATTTTAGGGGTAACTCGAAATGAAGACCGGAGAATACCAAAGAAGACCGGGGATGTAAATGAAGACCGGGAGCATGTGTTGCAATTTAATATATATGTTGTGTTATTATTAGATCGTGCTAACAATAAATATTCGATTTGTCAAAAAAAATACGTTGTTTTATCTAATTACTTTGAAAATACGCGTGTTTGTGATACACGGAAAAGTAGATAACAGAACCTGAACTGTACACGGATACGATTTGGTTTCGTGATTATATAGTTTATAGTTGAAAATTAAATATAATTATCAATCAAAATAAGATAATGTAATATTCATCTAATACACGGGAAACTGTGAATTCAAATGTATGATCTTGAATTTCAAAAAAGTTCAAGATTAATATAAGATCTTGAATTTATTATATGATCTTAAGTTATTTAAAAAAAAAACATTGTCAAAGAAGCGACAATAATATAATGCTATTATGTATATATATTTGAACGAAATGTAGAACTCTTTTCCGCATATTATAGGGTTATTGCATGAATATTGGTGAATATTGTCCCGAGCAGTGAATCATATTGCACGAGCGTGCGAGTGCAATATGATACACTCCGAGGGACAATATTCACCAATATTCATGCAATAACCCTTTTATTATATAGTAATAATTTTTTTGTGTTCCTGAAGTATTATTTACCTGCTGAAATTTAAGTTTTCGTGTATTGTTTTTATATTGCACTAGGTCAAATATTTGATATTTACACTAGGGTAATATGATATTTTGGGAAAACTAGGAAAATATTATGAATACATATTATTTAATTAATTCATTTAATATTGTAACTGAAACATGAATAATAAACATGATAAATATAGTTTCTATCAATCTCAGTTCATTGGAAACGAGCCACTTGTAAAGAATGTTTAAGTCTCTTTTCGTGCAATTTACCGTTGACTTCTTTTTGGTTGATCGATAAAATCTTTCACTTTGCTTTTATCAACAAGCCTATTGATTTCAGATTGTTCAGTTTCAAGGGGTTCGGCTAATTCCCCTCTGCTTAGAAGATATGCGATGTCTTCTTCGCCATCTTAATTGTTTACAGACGACAAGGTGTAAAATATGAAAATCGACGTTCGGAACGCATCCGTATTTTTCACGGAATTTATAAAGAAGAGCGAGACAAGGATTAAAATATGAGAATATATTGCACGATGTTTCTTAAAGGATTAAATAGAGAAAACAAGATTACTATATTACTATATAATAACATTGGATATACGTTACCGGACCCCAGGACGAGGACGTGGTTCTACTTCGATGTCAATTTGTTTTGTTATTTTAATAAAGAACATCTAATATGTCTTACAAAGCTCGCTATTTTATTATAATTAATTAGATTTCAAAAGGAACTCTATAACTATTTAATTATCATTAGGATCATGCCAAGTAATACCTTGAGAATATTTACAATATACAAAGACTAAGATAGTTTAGCAACACTGGGGAATATCCTGTCAAGATTTTCTGGCTCATGTGAGCTTAGGTTTTTTGGCATTGACCGTTGTTGTTTTTGTATTAACTACCCTTTTCCTTTGACCAGGTTTGTTTGCCATTCTAGCAGCTAAATGAACTGTTAAAGAACCATTTGATGATCTTAGAGATGTTGTACTGCTGAAATTTAGAAGTCTGCTTAAACGTCTGGTCTTTTGATCCACTGTAGACTGTACCCATGTTTCGTGAGAAACGAACATTTTTTTTGCTGGGCCAGATAATTGAAATTTGCCATGACAATGAATTGATCCCCTTAGATCTGTTAACTGATCTTATTCCAGCTCGAAAAGTTTGTTAATTAAAGCTGGTAATATTAGCACAGTCCAATTGCTATTTTGCTTTATTACCCGATTGTAGGACTCATTGTTGTTGTTTGTCCATTTTACAGGGATTTGTGTATTGTTGATTGAAGAAACACTCACTTTTTCTTTCAGGGTAGGTAACAAATGGTCATTAAGGTATGGGATAGTATACATATCCTTAATTTCGTTTTCAAATTCGTTGTACACAAGCATACTGTTGGAAACCACCATCATGAAAGGTCTTTTGTACAATTTCAGTAACTACCGGCGTTGGTTGTGTTTTACGCAGGTTCTCGCGAGCGTTGTCCTTTAAATGTTTAACACAAAGGATATGGGTATGGGTTGCTTGTGGAAAGCAAGATTTGATGGCATTAACCAAGCTCTTTTCTTGTTCACTCCCAAATACAATTTTGTATAATCAGTATTTTTTAATTTAGTCTGCAAATGCGACAATAACCTGTGATATGTGTCCTCATTACCGTTTCATCTTAGGAACAGAGAACCCATTAAAAAGGATGATCAGTTGTGTCTCTGCTATCAACGTTATGACATTTGAAGCAAATTACGGTTAAGAAACCCGAACTGAGATTGAATGTCCTATCAATGCCTAAAATGCAACCATTGTCTATATCATTGGTGTGTAATTTAAGTTGTTCATCTGTATAACAGATGACACTGGGTGATTTTTGAGAGTTTGTTGTTATAACTTATTTTATGAATTTGCTGTCGTTAAACTGGTTTAGTACAGCGATTATTTCGTCGGCAATATTTGACTGGTTTGTGTATTTGCGATTTGTAGTAACGTGTTTTATGTACTTAGCGTCATGCACAACCTTTGGTCCTATGACATTATCTGGGTCTGCAATATTTGCTTCTCGCCTTATTTCACGAGCTGGTTTATTATGTTTCACACCTTCCCTAATGATGTCTTTCTGTTGGGAAGTTGTGCCCACATAGGGAGCAGTGGTAATTTTTGCATTACCATGAACATGGTTGATAGGATACTCCCCTATATATTCAACAATTGTTACAGGCATTTCAGGGTTGCCTTCAAACCAGGAAACCCTCTTTTTATAGTTGTTATTCCTGATTAATACAGAGTATTTACGTTTTAAGTTGACTACTATGGTTGGATCTGGTTGTGGTTCTAAAGAAACAAATGACTTTTCAACAAAGTTGCCAAAGAGGCCATTATTTTTATCCACATATGTTAAAACAGGACCTGACAAAATATAGTAATGTGATTTTGTGGAGTTGTTCTTGCTCTCGTAGGCCCCACAGTCGTCCGAATATTCACTTTGCTTTTTATTTGACCGCCGTTGTATATTCGGAGTATTATTGATTACGAAATACACCTTTTCTTATATTCCTTCTGGAATAGCAGAACCTTTTGGGGTCTGTGTCCTTGCTATGTGAAACAACTTTTCAACGGACATAAAAGTGCCATTAAGACCGTTTTCATTAGGATTTTTGTAAGGCTGGTGCACGTCATTTGAGAGATCAGTTATATCTAAATCGGAATTGATGCTCTGACTGGTTATATCGACGTATTATTTATTTCCGAATTCTTTGGTTATGGGATGTTGTTGGACGCCGACAAGTTTGAGTCATCGTCAGTTTGTTCTAATTGGTTGTCTGCCACATCGTCAACATGATCGAACTGCATGTCTGCCCCATCGTCATTGTGTTTTAATTTGATGTCTACCTCGTCGGCAGCCGTTCTGATATTATATCTGTCCCTATGTCACATTTATTATCAATAAGCTTATCGCTGAGTTGCGACGACGACGGAGAAAGTGGTGGGAATTCATTATGGTCATCAATTAGAATCGGTGGCTCAGTTGATATTTGTTTTGAAGGGACCTTGGGATTTGGGATCCAATTGCAGCTTTGACTGGTACTAGTTTGGCAGTTGGTCCACATGACAACAATCTGCCTGCAAGGCCTATGTCGTGTAAGGCGGGGTTTAAACGTGGTATTTAGAATCCCGATATAACCGTCTACATTCCCACTGATTACAGGGTAGACTCATTTGCTTGGCCTTTCGATCGCATTACTTGCTGAAGAAGAATGCCGACCATTTATCGCACGATCAAGTTTTGCTTGTGGAAAGTTAATATTCGAATGAAAGTCTACGTAAAAACTTTCATTTATATAAAGGTCATTTCGATGCAGGTTTTAACTTTTAGTTCTGATGATGAATGTTCATGGCCAAATATTGTAACGGATATGGCATTAAACAGACAGTTACCGTCTCCCTAACTTTAACTGGGGCAGATTGTTGCCAGTCTGGACCAGGAAAGGTGTGCGCGATGGGGTCACGATGTAAACCGGAAAATGAAACGGCATGAGACGGCGATCTTACATGTAATGACTCATGACGCATTAAAAGGGATTCCAACTTGGCAGCTTCGACTAAATGTCCAGATCTAGCTGCATTTGATAGTATGTCTAAAGCCATGTCATAATTGTAATGTTTTGCTGTTGGATATACTGTACATTGTGAGCATATGTATGGCAACCTTGTTTTAGATAGATATGTAAAATCTTTAACTTTCAGATTTTCACAATTTATATGATACAATTTATTACAATAGTCACAACCTACTACCCTGTACTCAGGACACGGTAAATTGCAAATACCACAGGGGTTATCCATGATAATTAACAAAGACAATAAACAGAAGCACTATATTCAAGCTATGAAGAAAACCATATTAAAAAAAAAAAAACTGTATGCAATAGCACTAATAAAATAAACTTTAAAATGACCAATCTTGAACTTTATAGATATTACAAGTGTTCCACAGGAATCATCGGTTTATCACAGAGTACGAAAAAAGAAGTCTACAAGCTTAAACAGAAACTTCACCAAAGTACAAATTATCAAAAACAATATAAGCCAAGTTCTTAAAAAAGTTTATGAAATAGCACCTCGTTAGAAATGATTAAAAGTACAGTATTTAAAAGAATTGTCGGCAAAATGCGCGAGTTTATAAATCTATGCCACGTTCTTAAAAGAACTGAGAATACTGCAATAGCATCTCGTTATCAAAGATAAGGAATACGGTATTAAAACACTAATCAACAAAATGCGCGAGTTTATAATCTATGCCACGTTCTTAAAAGAACGGAGGATACTGCAATAGCACCTCGTTAGCAAAGATTAACACATAAATGTTATCGGCAACATTAGTAAGTTCATAATCTAAGTCACGGACTTAAAAATAAAAATATGATGTGATATATATGCTACGTTCTTAAAAGAACGGTGGGATTAAACGCACCTCTTTAGCAAAGATTAAAAATGAAAGGTTCAATTGCCCAAGATAACAGATTGAAATCTGAATCTTATTTTTTGTTGCGCTATATCAGAGCGTACAATTGACGTGTTTACTCGTCAAAAGTTGGTGGCAATTGAAATACAAACGAGAATTTGGCAAGGTGGTTTCACTAGAAGCCATACAGTTTGGCCAATCAAATTGCAGCATTGCAAAAATGAGCTGATCTTGATTTATTTCTTTTTCAAAATTCTAGTACAATCTTTAAATAAATGATCATTAAAACTTTAGTTGTCCATCATGAGTAATTTAAAATAAACATCTCAAACAATAGGTGGACTTTTCCCCTCAATTACAAACAATTTGTTTATTTAGCAATATAGTCATCAATTGTTTGGCGGTTACCTTCACACATCTATGTGATCTCTTGTAAAATCGATGATTAGAGAAGTTTGAAACAATAAAATTTGACAAACAATATGTGTCTAAATAAAATATGTATCATGGAAATGTAAAGGTTATCAGATTACTTAAAATAAGATAATTATTATGATAGTTGCATTAATTAATTTGGACGTTTAACATTTCATCTTTCAAAAATGAAAGTTGTAGTTATTTCAGCCATATAAATACATTTTTTTATTTAATGCCTCGATAATATTACTATGTCTGTTTTAGCAATATATTGACAATCTGTATGTTTTGCACTGGCAGCAAAATCTTTGATGACTTGAAATGTGGATACGAAAATAAATAGATAAAAAACAAACAAAAGGAGCTGGACTTCTATCACTTTTATTTCTCCTTTTCATTTAAAATTTTAATGAATATATAGTATAACTTATGTCGTTCATCTTATATTATATTAAAAGAAATTAGAACCTTATGAATACAGGCAGGAGTATGCGGTCACAACTCGCAAGATATGTTTATTACCCGGGTTATTAGTCCATTAAGACATGAAGACAGCCGGTGGCAGCTTCTTGTCGAACTCCGTGCAATAAACCGACAATGCCTTAGTTTGACTATATATCACAAACAGTTTAAAGACAGTTGCATAGAAATGCGCAGTAATTTGTGAAAACATATTATACGTCTGGAATAATAATAAAGAAACCCAAATGATAAAAA